>CAXKVW010001385.1:0-48814 GCA_964058825.1 Carex arenaria | reverse complement strand
TACATATTTTTTTTTTATCTATTTGATATATTTCATAAAAAAAATCTTATACAAAATAACAAATAATATTCTTTAAATGATATAATAAGAATAGAAAGAAATGAAGACTTGATCAATCAATTATCAATCATTTAAATGTCTTTTAAAAAATATAAATAAATCATGACTAATCAGAAAGATGATACAATTACATGTGAAGAGTACGTGTCTAAATAAATTTAGACTTCTACACATAAATAAACATCAAATAGATGCATAGAATCAAAATATATATTTGATCTGAGGGTTAATATAAACCAAAATTTTATTGTTTAATCAAAACCATTGGAGGATCAAGACCTCACAATGTGCTGCAAATACAATCAAGCAGATTTGTGCATGCCTAATATTTATTGTTCACGGTTTATTTAGTACATGTATATCATAATATTTGAAGCATGACTGTTGATTTCGGTAATTATACGACTTCAAATTTTGCTGCAATTTATAAAAGGTTAAAAACTATATATTAATAAATGCACCCAATAAGCTCCAAATATAATTCGCCAAATTTGTGCACCTAATATTCCTTGTCTTTGTTATTTTAGCATTAAATTGTTATGACCAAGTC
Source organism: Carex arenaria (assembly GCA_964058825.1). Lineage (NCBI taxonomy): Eukaryota > Viridiplantae > Streptophyta > Magnoliopsida > Poales > Cyperaceae > Carex > Carex arenaria. Next base: position 48,204 of record CAXKVW010001385.1, on the reverse strand, counting down.
TGTTATATAAAAAACCAAAACCAAAACCCAACCGTACCCGTACTGATATCCAACATGCATCTTTAAAAATCCAAAGCCAACCGTATTTGAACCTAAAATGAACTTCAAACGCAATTCAGTCCACAATCAAAATAAAACCAAACACAATTGAAAGGCTTGAACACCAAAATGAATCAGCTGAAGCACCGGAAATAATATAATACCAGACAACCAAAAACTTGCAATGCACTCAAGCGGAGTTTCGGTTAGCTGATATAGCACGAAACAAATGCTAAAGTTCATCTATTTTTTCACAAATCCACTAGAAACCTGAACCTGATCCAAAATGAGAACCACACTAATCCTTTAGGTCATGTTTGGTTGTGGTGTAAAGTTACTCCGGATTAAATTTCTTAATCCGAGTTAAGACATATTAAAATAATTATGTTTGGTTAGAGTTTGGTGGAGTAAGCTAATGAAGAGAAAGAAATTATAACATGATGTTGCTCTAACTGTGGGACCCACAAGTGGATTAATTTACCCCACCATAAGCCACAAAAATGAGCAAACACCTGAAACTTCACCTAGTACACTTTCTAGGCCCATATGCTGGAGGCGCAAAAGCACTTGGTTTTACTAATTGCTATAGAGAGGATGCATGCTTCAAATCTTAGCACTCAAGTTGAACATTAGCTCAACAGAAACCATTTACATAATTTAAAGCACATCAAAGAAATAAAAAAATATATGTATTATGACACCTTTTATCATGCATTCTTTTGTTCAGCTCACAGACCATGGCTTACAATCTAGAAAGTGAACTCCCCAATATATGATTTGATAGTTCCCGTCTCAAGACCTTCCCAGAAGGTGATTTTGGTATTTTGTTGACAAACAGTACCTTGCGAATCTTTTTATATGGAGCAACCTGCATATAACAAGCACCACATGTCATCATTATGCCAGATACTTTTAGCTCATAAAGTGTTACATATCTATAGTAGGAAAACATGAATGCGTCGAATATTCATCTGCACTAATAAACATACCGCAAATACATACGGTATACTAAATTTTTACAATTTGGTTAAAGTACAAAAATTTCTAATAGTGTCAACAATTACAAACATGGTATAAATAGTATTTGGAACATCCTCTTAGATTCCATCTATCATTAACCTTTTCTATCAATGCCCTTCCAAACCAACCCCGGCTTCCCAACACACATTTTAAAAAGGACTTGCTAAAAAGTGAACAATTCCACTCCATCATTTTGTTTCTCAAAAATATCCCGATCAGAGTAAATTTCCCTATCATTAACCAAAGGAATTGGTACAATTTGAGCATATCCAATGGTAAGATACCTGCTTCGCAACGTAGTCTATTACTTCAGCTTCACAGAGAGTGCTTCCATCCCGCCTCACCACTAATGCTGCGGGAATTTGGCCAACTTCATCATGAGGAATTCTGCAGAATTTAGTCCATATTTTCAATTGGGAAATAAGTTGACGTAAGAAACAATTATAAAATCATTGTTCAAAATAAGTTATCCAGTTTACAAGCTAGTTCTGAAATAACATCATTCCAAAAGGCTGCTAAAGATAGGAAAATGAAGTATTTCTGAAATAACATCATTCCAAAAGCTATAGTATTTTCATGCTCAACAACTTGGCAATAGGAAAATGCTAAAGATATGAAAAAGGTAGAAGTATTTCTTTTTACTAATAATAGCATAATAGCATTGATATAACAGGTGGCATTTATTGGTGAAAAAATCAGGTGAAAAAATGAGTCCATAATAATGATTTGTCTTTGACCATCCATAATTCAAATTCATAACATCTCCATTTCCCTCTATGTAACCTCTGTCTATTCACCCTCTTTATTTTATGTGATTTTATATTATTTATTAAGACTGTAGTACTAAATGGTTTAAACATAATTAAAAATTAAATGCAAACACTATGTAGCATAACATTTTCTATAGCCATCATATCCCGGTAGTTTCAACTGAGACCTCACTGTTACAGACCACTAAACATTATTGAAACACTGCAAAATAATATGAGATTATAACAAGAGATTTCTATACATCAAATATTCTTTTTTGTTTAAGAAATCAGAGCATGCATGCAGAAATAAAAGTTTTTACAATCTGATCTCCCGCAAAGAGTGCTTGCGCATGACATTGAAAAATTTGCACATAATTGGTATTTTTTTTTTGGACTTTTACAAATGACAACATGATTTGCTTCAAGTAAAAGTTGCAAAATAAGTGAAGTATGCATATTTGAACACAACAAACTTCTTAAACTCCCATGAGTTCATCAACAAACAACATATACAGATAATTCTGTAAGAGTTTTTCTTGGTGATGTATATTAGTTTAAAATATCACTAATAAATTATTTTAATTAAAAAGGGAACAGTGAAAAGAGTTAATGCTGTTAATGCTGTCTTAGCGAGAATATAAAGCTAAGGGAAAAGAGTTAATGCTGTTCTCAATAGAAGTCTGGTATTATGTCTTAGCTAGACATAATACCAGACTTCTATTGAGAACATAATTCTGGCAACACACGTAAGAAGTAATGAAAAAGAACGAGTAAATAAGGTATAATACATACGGCATCACAGCTGCATCCGCAACTTCAGGATGAGAATGAAGCACATGCTCCAGCTCTGCAGGTGGGACCTGCCAAATTAAATACAAAAATTATAATTTCGACAACATGCTGGTATGGAGACCAAATTGTTCAGCATTAGTAAGATTTGGTACTCAGCCACTTAGACGTACTAGACGTTCTCTTGCCAAAAATTAATGTTTTTTTTTTTTTTTGGCGATCTGCCCTACTCCTTAAAGAATCTTGCTACTTTGGATGGAATCGTTGAATTGCCTAAGATGCTAAGATGTCCCTCTACAATTTCAGGGCTGTACCGTAATTAAAATCTACTCCCTTCAGATGGAACCACAAGCTTTGTGCCCAGGTACTCAAAAGCCAAGCAAAACGATTTGGATCGACTGTGGCCAGAGTTGATGCTGGTTTTGTGTGCAGCAACAGGAGGAACTGGAACACTCCACTACCTAGAGAACTGGAGGACTCAATGCACCTGATTGAATGGTGGTTCAAGCCCTCGCTTGAGGTTGATTTGAAAGACTCACTTGCAGCCAACCAGAAAACAGTTAAGTGGACAAGCAACAAGAGACCATGTGTTATTGTGTAAAAGAACATTTCATTCATCCTACATGACAGCACACCATTTTCCTAATACCTCTTATAAAAAATTGTTAGGGCGAGTGAGGGAAGGGGAATCTTATTCTCTATGTCAACCTCAGAACATGCCCACCAATATATATCTTGCGAATTATGCATTACACCCTAATTCAATTTATATCTTTTTTCATGTAGTATAATATTAATGGCCTTTCCTTGAAACCTTCATACTTGGTGTAATGGTTGTGCTGCAAGTATATACCTGATATGCTTTGTACTTGATCAACTCCTTAAGCCGATCAACAACATAAAGAAATCCATCCTGGTCAATGTAACCGAGGTCGCCTGTCTTCAACCAACCATCCGAATCAAATGCAGTTGCATTCGCTTCATTATCTCCAATGTAACCTAAAATATGGCAAATTTGTTAAAATGTCAGATGCTCACAGAGGCACATGGATTGTCCAGACACATGAACAACTTGTAGGTCCATAATAGTGAAATCACCATAATAATAAATCCTGTCTGATTAGGTGGAAACTCTTAAAATAAAATGTTTACCAGGAATACAATGTCTCTATAAAAGGCATGCCATATAAAAAACATGGCACTCCATGTTAATAATATTATATTTGATCAAATTTATATTACAGGCCAATAATACCTCAAAGGGGTCGTATTAGAAGAACAAAGTAAACCTTGGATCAGTTTTCGCAATGCATTGGTACTGATTCTCAATCCAGTGATAACAAAAAAATTCTGAAGGGCATGACAAGTGAAGAAAAATAAAGAGTACTGTACCAGTCATGCAAGCAGGGCTCTTGATCCAAAATTCCCCAGCTTGGCTGACTGACAAGGCATTGCCAGTGTTAGGATCGACAATTTTGACCTGAACGTTCTCAACAAGGCGACCAGCTGACTTCAAACGGCTGCATTCTTCTCGGCCTTTCATCCTAGATATCCCTCCTCCTTCAGTTGATCCATACCCCTAAGATAAGTGTGTATGAATTACCGTGTTGATGCTACGAAGATAGTCTTATACTTCTAAGAAAAGGCATTGGAACCTTTTTGGTTCTCATTCAAGGACTTCAAACAGTATAACATCATTATCTTTCTGCTCAGTTTTTCATCATCAGTAACTTAAGGCCAGTAAAGCAAATCTTATGCAAAAACAGTGGACAAGCATTAAGATGAGATTTTTATGTCTTTTCTAATTAATTGATTACTATAACAAGCTCATTGTGCTCCCCAAGTACTTCATAACAAAGTGCTATTTTAAACGCACCAAATTGCTCCTAAGATTTTCTTTAACGGCTTAATGTGCCTAATCAACTATTTAGACTATCAGATGAAACCCTAATCTCTACCAGCTAAATCAGCACAAGTACCAAATTATCACGATAACAATCCTCTCTCCACATAATTACACTAGAAGCAATCTCACCTTTTTACATCAGAGGGTGTCATGATGCTGAAACACAAGAAATCATCAGTCTCCCCAACAACATAATTAGAAAAATAGCTTGCATCTAATGCAACACATTGCTTGCTTGGCACGTCGCGAAAATTTCTAAAAGAACAAAAACCCTCAATCTCTATTCCACTGAGAACAATCAGAAAGCAAAAATTTAAGTTGTAGGCGTAGCCCCGTCGGCTAGTGAAGCAATGAAACATTTTTGAGAGGGAGACGAAGTAGCGGTGAAAACGGTTCGGATTCGGTTTAGAGTTCAGACCCTATCCGCAATTCCCCATCTCTTATCCCCTGAGGCCATGAGGACATGAAGAAGCCAATTTTTGAATTTTGATCCTGACCGTCCGAGATATTCTAACACGAATCTTAAAGAACCCAGACCCTTCAAATAATACTGGCCTGTGGAATTTTTTTTAGAAACCATAAATAAAAAAAAATTATCAAACAAACTTATTACTTTGGCTTTTACAAAATCTATAAGAACCGAGATGTCATTTCGATCTGAAAGTTTTTTTTTTTCTCAGACCGAATTGTCATTTCGGTCTGAGGTGTTTTCACAAGTTTCTACTAACAACTACATCATTTTTTTTCAAAATTTGTGAAAACGGCTCGGACCAAAATGGTAATTTGATCCGGAAAAAAAAATTCGGACCGAAATAACATCTCGGTTCCTATATTTTTATAAAAACTGAAATAATCAAATTAGTTTAATCAAATCTTTTTTTTTTTTTATGGTTTCTAAAAAAACCTCGGCCCAGTGGCTCTGCATTATCTCCAAACAGATACCGAACAAGTCTAGACTCAAAAATTGAGTTACTTTGGGAGATCCAGACCCTCCAAGATATAAAGGATTGGGTATTTATTTTTAAACGAATATAATTCGGAACAGAAATAAAGCTGACTCAAATTTATAATTTATAATTCATAAAAAATAGTTAAATCTCCCAAATTTTCTAATTAGATCACATTATTTATATTCTCATACGTTCGATTTATTTCTCTATTTTCATTTATCTTGATCAGATAATTTATTTAATTATCACCCTACTCTTTCCTTGTTTAAAAAAAAATGTGTTTGATGTATCTAAATTTCAATACAACTCCAAACTATTATACTTTTTTTTGGGTTCATTGCATGAACTATCGCACAACTAATCATGTTTTTTGTTATATGTGTATTTTATATATATATATATTTTTTTAGAAAGGCGTCTTTTAAATTTGAAAAGAAACTTATTTATATCCAAATTTTGTTTAATATGCAATTTACCTACAGATTTTTTTTTCTCAATTTAATTATATTTTGTTACATAATACTAGTTTTTGTCCGGAGCAAAGTATGAGGAACAACTCTAGATTCATATAATGTATGAAACTGATCGGAAATAACTCTTCTTATAAATGTTAACATTAATTAATATTTAATATTCATGTTATGTACAAAAATGTAACATCAAATAGACAAAAAATTTCATAGTAAATTGTTGGTAACAAAAATCTTGCTAGTCGATATTTACAATTTTGAATATTATAAATATGAAATTATATTCACATTCGAACCTAAAATATAAAATCATATCCATATTTCTGTCCCCTTAAAATATATTAAGATCCTTATTCATATAGGCTAAAATTAAATCTATATTTTCATTCATGTAAGCAAATATTTAGATATCAAATATTCAATATATCAAATAAATTATATTCACATTCGAACCTAAAATATAAAATCATATATATCCATATTTGTGTCCCCTTAAAATATATGAAGATCCTTATTCGTATAGGCTAAAATTAAATATTTACTCACCCACTTTTATCAAAAAAAAAATTATTGCTTCAATCCATTCAACAAATTAGATCTCTATCCCAGCGTCTACTCTGCGGAACTTGCACACGGTGAACACCACTATTATTCAATTACTTAATGGGGGAGGGTTCAAGTGACTCCATTTTTTGTGCCTCTGTCATGCCTCTATTTTTAAAAACATTAATAACTCAAAATTTAAAACTTAGAAGTCAACATAAAACCATTGGATATGATTGATATTATTTTATCTATGCACATGTAAAAAATTATGACATTTCAATTTTGTTTTGGTTGTCATCAAGAGCTTGTAAAAAAAGTACTAATGTGAATAATTTCTAGACGTTGATTTTTCAACTTATTGATTCATGTATAAACAAAACCGAAATGTGATAATTTTTTATGAGCACATAGAAAAAATAATATAGATCACATCTAATGGTTTTATTTTGACTTTTATGATTTAAATTTTGAGTTATTAATATTTTAAAAATAGAAGTGTGGTGAAGATACAAAAAATGAAGGCATTTGAACCCTCCTCTTACTTAATTACCAATTTACCATGTATCATTTCTAAGTTCTAACAGTTGGGTATATTTTTTCATGGGCTCAGACCCAGCTGATTTGGGGTGTTTGGGGTGTTTGGGCTGTCATGGCTCAATTCAAAAGGAAGAAAATTGATCAAATATATATATATATTTTTTTTGAGAATTGATCAAATTACATGTGTTTTTTTTTTAATAAGCTGACAGAAGCTGCCAGTGTTAGCCTTACATGTGTCTTGAGGAAATAAATCTGCTGTTATTCTTGAGGAATAACAGGAATCTGCGATTTCAATTCCATCCGTTAATATTGATTGAGATTCGCACATGAAAAAACTTTTTGATTGAGATTCATACTTAAAAAAATGTGAACGGAAGAGATTGGAATCGCAGATTCATGTTATTTCTCAAGAATAACAGAAAATTTGTTTCCATGTCTTGAAGCCCTTTACAAAGATTCTTCTCTTTGACGCTATTCCCTTTTTTAGTTGTAAACTTGCAATCCACTGGGATTAGTAATTAAGATCGTTACAGATGCTCAAATACGATGATGAAACCATGTGCAGATGTGCTGTTAGTTTTGCTTGCATTTAATTCTATTTTAGTATTGCTCGTAAATCGTAATAGATTGGATATTTGGATTTGGTATGTTTTGATAGTTGTTCACAAGATTTTCGACAAAATTATGCTGACAACCACCTTCAAGTAATTTGTCGCTTTAAACTGAGATCTAATACTAACATATATGCTTCTCGATTTTTAGGACCACCAGTTATTAGTTTTTGTGGTTAATGCTAGTTTAAGAACTAACCATTATTAATTAAGATTATTTGAATATATAATTATTTAACTGTCATATTAAAGTTCAACACTAACAGTGATAGCAGTGATGATGATGATGATGATAGCATTAATAATAATTTATATTATTATCTCCATTCTTATATGAGGAGGGAACCACTTATAACATTTGAAAGTTACAACATGTTACAATATTTAGTTTTGCGATTTTCAAAGTCCAAACAGCTAATCCAAATAGTTGAACATGATCTCTATATTAAAATGTGCTTTGAGACCAAATTTTACATTTTTTTAAATTTTTTTACTATTTATTAAGTATTTTACAAAATTATTATTTTTAGACAATTCTGAACCACTGAAAAATAACAGTTTTGTAAAATACTTAATAAATAGTAAAAAAATTAAAAAAAATGTAAAATTTGATCTCAAAGCACATTTTAATGTAGAGATCATGTTGACGGTATGGATCGACTATTTAGACTTTGAAAATCACAAAATCGAATGTTGTAACATGTTGTAAGATCCAAAATGTTATAACTTGATCCCTCCTCTTCTTATATTAAGTACGTAGATGTCCTGATCCACTGTGATTAAAAGATAGAATATTATTAAGCCACTTTGAAAATCATTGATCCAACGGTGGCTTAACCAAACAGTAAAACTAGTCTGGACTATTGAATTAGCGATTTTCAAAGTGGCTTAATAAATAATAAAAAAATTTCAAAAAATGTAAAATTTGGTCTTCAAGCAGATTTTAATATAAAAATTATATCTAACAGTTTGAATCGACTTTTTAAACTTTAAAATTTGAAAAACAACTTAGTTGCACATGACCTCTCTCTGTATATACATATAGAGAGGAGAAGATTGTCTATATTGAAGGAAAAGGAAATCAAAGATGAAGGTAACTTAAGAACAAGCATTTGATCATTGGCCAAAACAATGCTCTTTGTATAATGTATATACATGAGCGAAATTAGACTTTAAAGTTACAGATGTCAAATATGAATGTGGATCAATCGTATAAAATTTTTATGTTCTAAATGTGGATTTGAAATTTTTATGTTCTACATGACGTTGAAGATTTGAAATTCAAATAAAAAAATATCTTGTGAATATTCAATAATTGAGTAGCTTGATCTCTAACTTTTATTTAAAAAAAAAAATACGAAGACAGCTTGTTTTGAATGAATGAGAACCACGAGATGAAACATGAAATCAGCCAATAACAACAAAATAACTTTTTTTTGACATAATTAAAATGATTTTGTCTTTTAACTAATGACATTTACTTTATGAAAAGGTTCTTAACCTACTCTTGCTTTCTTAATTAAAAAGTGGTTTACATTAATAATTAAGACCGTCTCTGTATTTGTGCCTTCATTTCACTATTAATCATTATTAATAGTCGGCCCCATATATATAGACGTTAGTTATGTACAAGTGGTGGGAGAACAAACACTGGGACACCTTGTATTTTTCTAAAAAAGGAATATTGATGTGGTTTTAGAGTCACTTAACAGATTTCTGAAATAAGCTCTAATAAAACCATTTGACCGCGTGTCTTAAAGATTCGGCCGGAAGCATTTTCATATATACATCCGTAACAAATTGTTCTTATTCGTTACGAACTATTATCTTATTTTCATTTGTTATGATTGTCAGATAATGAAACGATAGGCGCCGGTAAATAACGGATAATACTATTATAATCTTTTTTTTTATTATTTACTAAATAATACATTAAAACACATTCATTTTACAAATATATATATGTGTTTTAAATGCTTGGGATTTGCTGAAATTTATTTACGTGTTTTAATGACTAACTAAGTGTAAAATAGTTAGAGAATTAATATTCATTAATATATATAATTTTTTTTATAATTATCTGATCGGATAACGGGTACATAATAGGCTTTATCCGTACCTTATCCATTTAGACAACGATTTTTTTATCCGCACCCATATCCAATAAGTTTATAAAAAAATATTTTAACTATACCCGTTTTATCGAATATGGTACGTATACCATTAATTGACATCCCTACTAATAAGACAACAGCTATCACTTGTTGTTTTGGTTGAGCATGCAGAAATTAACCAAAACAATATGCAAATCAGACAATTCAGAATATATTTGTTTAGTTTATCAGAGGCAACTAATAATTCAAAAACTTCACGGACCAGACAAAAACAAGAAATGACGAATAATGACAAAATTGCTGATTATCTTCACATTTTTTTTTCCTTTTATTTTATGAATAAATGGTAGGGACGTAGGGTCGCCCTTTTAATGCACTGTTACCGTGTTACTCATAACTCATCACGTAATTAATATTATATATATATATATATCTTATTTAAAATCCGAAAGGCAAAGGAGGAAAAAAAAAGAAAGAAAGGTAAAACTAGAGATTCTATATACGGTGATAAAAAGGTGAAAATCAATGCACATGTGGCCAAAGGATGGTACCTGTGATAGCTGCACATGAGGAAACCTCTCCTGGAACCGCCGTGCAGATTCGACATGCAGTGGTGCACCGCCGCATATCACTGTCTCCAGTGCTAGAAGGTCCTCAGGTGCCAAATCATCCGACTTTGCCATTGCCACCACAACCGGTGGCGCCGCTGTCATTTCTGTCACCTTGTACCTATTTGCCGCCCGTACCATGTCAACCATAGTGACCCTTTCTCCGGTCAATACGACAGTCGTGTCTCCTAGCGCTAATCCTTTGAGAAAAAAGAAAAACCCCATGGAGTGGAATGTCGGTGCAGTTGTTAATGTCACCTGTGAGACAATCTAGTTTAAATCTTGATGTGATTGATCCTAAGAATATTTTAAAGTCCATATATCAATTCTTTCACCTGAGAACCCGCTGGTTTTAACGCACGATAACCAGCAGTCATGGCAATGAAGAAGCGGTGTGACAGTGCGGCTGCCTTGATCCGACCAGTGGTTCCCGACGAGTACTGGATCACTGCTAGGTCTGACTGCAATACTTCAATTTGTTTCATGTTTTCAAAATTAGTTGGAGTTGTTTGAAGCATATTTTTGAAGTGAGGTGTGTCGAGGAGGATGGCATTGAGGCCAGAAGGGAGCTTTTGTGTTGTCTTTGATGTGGCAAAGGCGAGGCATGGTTTGGAGAGGTGAATGAGGCGTGAGATCTCCGAAGGCGTCAAGGCAGGATTAACGGGAGAAACAACTGCCCCGATTGAAAGAAGAGACATGTAAAGAACTAAGAAATCCATCCGAGTCGGGGAGAGAACAAGGACGACATCTCCTTTGGAGATGCTGAAATGTGTAAGAAGATTGGCAGTGAGCGAACTGACTTGCGAGAGAAAATGAGGATAAGAAACGGTTTCACCGGTGGAGGCATCGATTAAAGCGGGGTGAGAGGGGAGAGGGGAGGGGAGGAGGGAGAAGGAGTAGGAGGGGAAAGAGAGGGGGAGAGAAGGGGAAGGAAGGGAAACGGGTGAGCGAATGCTGTAGAAGGTTTTGGTCTCGGTGCAGAAGCCACTTCTCGGGTCGATCGAGGGAGAGATCATTGTGTGTGCTGCCATTGGAGAATGAAAAAAAAAAGGGGGGAAGGAATTATATAGCAGGGTAAATGTGGAGATAGCTTCCAGGTGGAGAATTCACTATTTCAATTTGGTTACAAAAAAACTAGGTTTGTTGGGCTCACTTGCTATATATGATATTGATATTAATGTCATGATATAGTTAGCAGTGCCAGTGCACACATGTTTGTTATTTACATTATCCATCATTTAGTTAATACTGAACACCATCATCCATCATTCTTAGCAAATCAAGAGGTAACCATTAATATAGGGACTGAATTCTCTGCCTCTCAGGGGGCAGAATTTTCTTATCCCTGAGTCACTGAAACGTGAGCCACACCAAAACTAAAAACTAATATTTAAATTTATAAATCCGTCTGGACCCACTTGTCAGTCTCACTGGAGGCAGGTGATCTTTGTCCATTAATATAATGCACGCGGTCTTATCGTAATTCTTTTAATAAATCATGACCAGTTAAGTCACTGTTGAGATTTGAGAATATATTTCTACCATGCTTTTCAATAAATAAATAAAAAAAGAGATTTGAGAATATATACTAAATATATATCATCATCAATATTATTATCATTGTCGTCTCTTTAATTTAACACATATATCTACCACACTCACACATACTTGATCTCAAATTAAATCTTCAATTTATTTTAAAATTAAGTCTTGAATTTCCAATCTAAGAGCCTAATTAAACCATTATGATCAGATCAATTAGCCTTTAATTTACAATTCCCACCTCAAACAATTCACTATCTGTTCTATACGTACAGGTAGAATCAAGTGATAGGCGTCCTTTTTTACCTTGATTCCTACCTAGTAATTTTTTCTAGATGTGGGGAGACGCTTTGAGATGAAATGGGCCAATGATCAGGAATTTGAATCTTCTGCATTAACTCAACAGAGTATCTTTTGAATTGATGCATCTGGACTATTAGATTCGCTTTAACATCCGTGCAAACTAGATCCGCACTAATATTAAAGAGTCTATGTGTTAAAATCAGATAGTCAGATTGGTTCCGATTAAAATCAGACGGCCAAGATGCATTAACTCAAAATATTTCCTTTTGAGTTAATGCAGAGGATACGTGTTCAGGGAAGGATGCATGGAGCCGGAGTTTTAAAAAATAATTGTTTGGATGGAGTGAGAATAGATTATTTTTGAGTTAGACTATTTGGAATAACTTGTTTTATGTTTGTTTGAATTTGAATAGTAAGAATAGAGAATGCAAACCTTTGTATTATTAGCAAAGGTTTAAATAGCGTTTATAGCATCATAGTGGAATGGCTAAAAAAACAGCGCTATGTCCAAATAGTGCCGCTATAACGCAAAATAGCGCGCTATAGCGCCGATAGCGTCATAACTTTTATGGTCCGAAAATACTATAGCGCTTTATTTAGAACCTTGATTATTAGAATTGACTATTCCTACAAAAGGTGGAATTGGGTTATTCTAATAAGATAAATTGGAACTTGGCTATTCTAACTGCTCTAGATGTGCATCCAATTTGTACATAATAATTTACCAATTTGTTTAGTTAATTTACTAAGAAATCAAGTAATTATTAATTAATTATTGCATTATTGGTAGGGCCATGATGAAGAAATATAAGTTGAGTCATAATCCTATTTAATCAGGGGCGGACCCAAGTCTATCCAGGGGGCAGCTGCCTCCCTCTGGATTTTGTGTTTTAGTGGAAGTCGAGACGTTTCGATCGACTCTGCTCTTTCTTGGAAATTTTTTTGCCCCCCGCTGGATGTTTAATTTGTAGTTCGAGTTAAATTTAGGGTTAAAATTAAAGTAAATTTCTTCAATTTTGATTAATAATTAGAATTATAGATTGAAATATCAGAAATTACAAGTCAGAGCATTGAAAAGTATAAATTAAAGCATTATTTTTTATTAAATACTTAATTAGTTAATGGATTTGGACCCGTTTAGTTATTTAAACCCGATTCGATATTTTTTTGCTCTCTTCTGACGAAAATCCTGGATTCGCCCCTGTATTTAATACATGTATTATTAATAAGATCCGGAGTTGTTGTAGAGATCAAAACAATATTATTATTAATTGCGGTGTGCCCCATTACTTTAATTAATAAGTGTGTAGCTGAGCTAAAAAATTTGTCCCCAGCAAATAAATACAATATGTGATGAAAACGGAAGATCAACTAGATGGTTCTAAAATAATGTTCGTTCTTTTTTTATTAATTAATACGGCTATTAAAAGATGGCAAAGTTCATAATTATATCCGCATCAACATACAAGTCGAATATGATGAATAATAATTTCGACAATTTACGATGTCACGCTAAAATAAAATAAAAACAAATATAATACAATTAAGCACTTTTAGATAACATATAATGTGTAAATTACTAAATTATTTATAAAGTTCGCATATATCAGTTTTTAATCGAGTAACTAAGATAATACTTTTCATATCGAAGGTCACAGGTCTGAAATCTTGATCGAATATCTCCTATATATTGATATTTAAAATTAAATGCATGACTCGACCTCATATTTATTTAAAATAAATTATTTTTATATTCATAATAGATAACATAGCATATGAAATGTCAACCCCTTTTCCAATAAAATTTGCATCCGGACCGGACCGCTCTTGATCTGTGCCCGTTAAGACTGGACCATGCACGGGTTTGACCGGGTTTATGGGTTGGCTGGACCGGGCATTTGAAACTGAACCTGTTTACCCTTGACTTGTCCTGGACAGAGTTGAACCCGCTCGACCCGTGAACCTGTCCGGGTTGAACCTATACCCACCCGGACCCGTGAACCCGTACCCACCCTACCCGCCGGCGTATATATTCATTTTTTATCAATCCGTGCATTCTTCCCTTACACGCTAATCACTATTGTAGCATGTACAATTGTTTTATTATTATTAATTAGGATATATTGCTTTAAAGCCCCTGCAAAACCTCAATATGCTATCTAAAAAATCCATGGATATCTCTAAAGCTCATAAAAAAAAATAACCTCATAAGTCTAGTAAAATTTATTAATACTTATGTTATATTACTTGGGTGTGGAATTTTGATAATTTGACAAATGTTTATATTCATCACATTATCTTGGTAAAAACGAAGAACTAAATTTAAATTGTTCAAAGATTACCATATAGATGCAATATATACATGATGATATTCATTTTTATTATAGTTAAGAAAAATTTCAAATTATTATTTTTCCTTGTAAACACCCAAAATCATGACAGAAATTGCAAAAATTATTCATGCTACAAACATAAAATCTTATATAAGGTGCAATTTTAAATATTCCAAAAAAAAATCTTAAGTCCGAATGATTAGATGCTAGTAAATTTCAAGATGGCACTCTTTAACAATTCAGACAATGAGAAAAAAAAAAATCACTGCATTCTGATTCTGATATTTATAGTATTTTTTTAACCTTATATTCAAATTTTTAAACTTACACATCATACTACATTCTGATTCTGATGTTTATAGTATAGTTTTTATTTTTATTTTTATTAAAGGCCACGTACACTCCAGTATCTTTTAGATTCTATTATCGAGAATTGAATTTGTGACCTCTCCGTATACTAAGCCCGCTATTTTGTTTATAGTATAGTTATAAATTACTTGTAATTATATTTTTGGTTCTGTATAAGTATTTCTCACATGGCTACATTCTAATTGAGCTCATAATGTTCTCACCAAATGTACTTCTAATTGTGCTCATAATGCTTATAAATTCTTTGTTAAAAACATATCCTTGAATGCTTGATTATCATAATATTTGATAAAATATGTTTATGTACACAAACACATGATTATTAAATTTAATATTCACATGGTATATCCCTAGCTAACTTGTAAAATGAAATTCTAGTTGGATAAAAGAAATATTTAAAGGAGAGCAAGCTGTATGCCAACCGTTGTACATACATCTAAGCAAACCAATCAATCAATCAATCAACAAATTGTTCCAACCGTTGCATTTGTTTATTATTAGTTTCATTTTGCTTGTAGTTCAAAATATATATCATAGTCAACGCTTACAATTAATTGGGCCTAAAATTATGAGTTTAGGTCCCCATGTGTACTATGCAACTTCATATATATGATTATTAGCAACAATAACATCATTAATGTTACATATTTTGATATGATTTGAATCAATAACGCCTGCGGCTGAAATGAATTGGTGACCATTTGCTTATAAATTAATGTATATGTATTGCATATTTAATTAAGGTAAAAACTAAGAGTTAAATTAGTGATCAAGCGCTTATATTAAGGGGATTATTTTCTGATAAGAGAGACCAATTTGACAAATTTTCATTTTAAGAATATATATAGAATCAATATATAGAAAATATATATATATATAAAAAAAAGATAACATAAAAAAAATCCAATCTGTCTAATTTTGGTTTGGTATTCTTTGCTACTTTTTTTTATCATGTTTACACCTTATCATATTTTATATCTTGTTTGTTAATTTAAATCATAACTTAAATTAGTTCACAAAAGTAAGACGTTAGAAAATGAATATGTTTGTAACAATGTGCTTGCAAGCTAACAAATATGTAAAATAAATTAATCCATCTAAATAATAATTTATTCTGAATTAACTCATCTTTATTCTATCTTATTCATTATATTTTACTTAACCTTTACTTCACAATTAATATTTATATATAGAGATAGAAATAGAAATAGAAATAGAGAATAAATTTATATGTTTGAAAGGATGAGAAAGGCTTAATCACGCCAGCCATCTAAATCAGCACTTGTTTACACCTTATAGAAAATCAAATTTGTTAGGACTTTGGACTTTGGACTTTGAAGTATGAAATTGTATAAAATAATTTGAATCCAACTAAAGTTGATTTCACCAAAACTATGAACACAACTACACAAGTATATATAATATAATAAAATATAATATAATATGAGTTATTTTCCATCCTTCTCAACTCTCTCTTGAAAGTTGAAATCAAAGTACAATGTCTAAATAAAATATTAATTCTCCCATAACAAGTCATGTAAACAGAAACCCAAAGGCTGCAAAATAATTAAAAACTTAATTAGTAAACAAGTCAGCAATCTTATCTAATCCAGCGGTCAAACTGCCGCTCTTCACTCAACACTAACCAATCCCTGATTAATACAATCCACCATATGTGCATGAGTGCATCTATATAGTAGTCTTTGATCAATCCGTGCATTCTTATCCCCTTACCAGAAAAAAACATTTGATCTATCATTTGATCATGTATATATTGCATCTATATGCACAGATTGATCATAGATGGTACAAAAAAAACCGAAAAAAAGGAATAATATAAAGAAAGAAAACAGAAAAAAAAAAAAAAAAAAAAAAAAACCCGGTCCGGTCCGGTCCGGCCCGGACCGCCCTACCTCTGACCCAGACTGTCCAAACCGCCGACCCATGCAGGCAAGGTCCAAGGGCAGATAAGGGTTGTGTTTCAAAAAATGAACCGTCCGACCCGGACCATACTACCCGCCCTACCCGTGTTGTCCGTGCCCGTGTTGCCCTTGCCCCGCCCGGGTTTGACCCGGCCCGGTCCGCCTGGACCATTTACCAAACACTATACTGTACTACTAGTACAGTGACATGTTATGTTACAACTTAAAAAATTTATTGGTTAAATGGAAAACCTAAAGATATGAAATTTTGAATTCATTTAGTATAAATTAAGCAATGACAATTTTTTGGCACAAATAAATTTTATTAGAAATAATAAATTAAGACTTATGTTGATATATATTATTATTAATTATGCCGTAATTTATGTAGAGTACAGAAAGATGGATTCTCTTAAGAATTATACTGTATCTTACGGATATTATACACATGATATATGTATCTCTTTTAATATTATGTACATATTATAATTTTAGGTAGTAGTTTCGATCTAGTTTATGATAGTATGTACTTTTAGGTTCAATTTTCAAAAATAATATTTAAAAGATGTTGGAATGCATTTTTTTTTTTTTTTTTTTTGTCTCTTACATGCCCGTAGGCTTACAATTCCTCATTCAAAGTATCTGAAAATTCTAGCCTAAGCGAAGAGATGTCAATTCCTGCTATGGCCCTTCTAATTAATTCGCATGCATGGAATGAGATAACGATACCTATGGGGGGGGGGGGGGGGGGGGGGGGGGGAGTTTATAGGTTGGAGGAGCTTGAAAGAGCACTGGACTCTTAAATAAAATTAATAATAAGTTATAAGGATGAAATAGTAAGTTGTTGTCAATTGAGGGACAAGTAACACTTTTAAATTCTATTTTCCGCAATATCTTTGTATTGGTTAAGCTTTATATAGGATGCATGCCTTCTAAAGTTAGACTTCGTATTGATACACTTAAAAGAGGTTTTTAGGGGGGGGGTTATAGGTTTGAGGAGCTTGAAAGAGCACTGGACTCTTAAATAAAATTAAAAATAGGTTATAAGGATGAAATAGTAAGTTGTTGTCAATTGAGGGACAAGTAACACTTTTAAATTCTAGTTTCCGCAATATCTTTGTATTGGTTAGCTTTATATAGGATGCATGCATTCTAAAGTTAGACTTCGTATTGATACATTTAAAAGAGGTTTTTATGATATGGGGTAATTCAATTAGGAATTTTTTTCTTTAGTATCATGGAAAGTAGTTTGTGCTCTCAAAAACCAAGGAGAGTTAAGAATTCTTAATCTAAATACAATTAATATAGGGGGTAAATGAAAAGGAATTATAGTAGCCAAATATGGAGTTCATGGATACCATGGGAGACTATCAGCTTTTTGGTCTAGGATAGTTAAGTTGAAATCTATTGTTGAATTAGGATTTAGTAAAAAAAATTGAAATGATACTACTATACAGTTTGGATTGATAGGTGGTTGAACGAATGTCTTTTATGCAATATATACCCTAATTTATTTGCAAATGTTGTAGACACTAATGTAACAGTAGCATCAGTATTGTCTTCAGGACAAATTCATTTAATTTTTAGGAGACAATTAATTGGTGTTATAGAGAAGAATAGAATGCTTTAGTGACTCAACAGTTTCAATTATATGTAGATAGGCAAGATACATTATGTTAGTGTTGGAATATCAATGATAGGTTTACTATACATTCTTTGTACAATTGTCTTGAATATGGGAGAATTAACTATCTGGAACGCAAAGGTTCCTTTTAAATTAGATATTTTTTTGTAGTTGGTGAAACCTAAGAAAGTTTTAACAAGGGTAAACTAAGTAGAGGAAACAAATATGATATTATTCAAAAGAAATAACATGAACCTGTTATTTTGATCTCGGCCATTTAAATTTTTTCATGCGCAAATCTCAAGAAAAAAGTTTTTCATGCGTGAATCACAATGAAGATCAACGATTAGGATCGGAATAACAGGTTCTGTCATTCCTTTTGGAATAACAACAGACAAGGGCGGACCCAAAATTTTCGTCGGGGGGACAAAAAAATATCGAATCGGATTTAAATACCTAATCAGATTTAGATCCATTAACTAATTAAGTACTTGATAAAAAATAATGCTTTAATTTAGACTTTCCGATGCACTGATTTGTAATTTCTGATGTTTTAATCTATAATACTAATTATTAATCATAATTGAAGAAATTTATTTTAATTTTAACCCGAATTACAAATTAAACATTCAGAGGGGGGGCGACAAATTTTTCAGGGAGGAGCAAAGTCAATCGAAACATCCCGAACTCCACTAAAATGCAAAATCCAGGGGGCAGCTGCCCCTCCTGGATGAACATGGGTCCACCCCTGACAACAAATTTATTTCCCTAAGTAGAAGGAGTTGGCAGGGAGGTGTTGTATTTCCTTTTTGTGGAGATGACGAGACTGTAGATCATTTATTTTTGTAATGTTCTTATGCTAGAATGATTTGTACGTGGATTGCTAACTATATAATTTCAATTTTAATATTGATACAATAGAGCATTTGTGGTACATTAATATTTTAATCTCTCTAAAAGATCGATTGCATTAGTTAGAGGTGCGGTGTTGTGGAACATATGGCTAGCAAGAAACAAATTATGTTTTCAAGGAGTTAGAAAAAAATCTCGAGCTTTGGGTGCACAAATTATTTCTTTAGCAACTTTTTGGGTGCAATCTAGGGGAGATGGCTCAATGCTTATATTATCATTAATATTACCTAATAATGTTTTAAATATTCCATTATTCTGTGATGATTTGCTTCTCCAGGTTGGTAGTTGTGGTACTTGTAGTTGTTTTCAAGTTTTAATATTTGAGTTTTGGTAGTAGTTGTAGTAGGTTATGCTTGATATTTGTCATTTATTTTTGTTGGATTATGGTGTGTTTTTGTTAGAACTGGTACCAGTACCTGTTAACCTTGTAGGTTTCGTTCCTTGAAATAAAATTTTTAGTTCTTTTGTTTTGTATTTGGTACCACAATGGTGGTACCGGTCTCAGATACATTGTAAAAAGTTTTCGTTATATCAATGGAAATCAGTGGGATTGATCCCACTTGTATCTTTTTTTGAAATGAAATTTGTAGAGTACACTATGATATAACTTCTCTTAATTAATGTTAATTGGGCAGTTAAAAGGTCGTGTGAACTTTTGACCTTTTGCTCATAATAATAGTTCATCAATGTTAAAAATAAATGATATAACCAAAGCTAGGAAGCTCTACTATGGAGCAGTTAATACAAATACGTAATCAACAATTTCAAATGAAGTCACGAAGCACAAAGATAATTTATTTTAATCATTTTTTTTATTTTAGTAGAGCTAGTGGAACACAAAAATAATTTATTTTAAAATTTTAATGGAAAAATATTTAAATCACAAAGTTATAATGGGTATTAATTAACAGGCTATATGCATGATTGTTAGCTCTGCTGAGCGATCAACAAGTCGGCATTTAATTCAAAGTTAGTTAACAAAGCTGTTAAGCAAGTTAGTTAGCAAATGTTGTTAGACAGAGTTGTTAGCTGTAACTGTTTTTGTAAATGGTTGTTAATTAGGAGGTTAGAACACTAATTAGAAATAGTCTAACCATGATTAGCTGCTGAAATCATTTCCATATAAATAGAGGTAAATCATGTAGTACTGTGTAAAATCAATCAAGAATTAATAAAATCTTGGATTCACAATTTTTTTTTCTTATTCTCCGTTAAGTTTTTACGGTTGAATAAAATGATTGAAATATGAATACCTTAAACAAGTTCTGTACAATTGGCACCCAAGCTCAGTACCAGCGTGTCTGTGTGTGTGTGTGTAATTCGATTCATAATAGGCTGATGCACATTACGAGCTGGGATGAATTTATAAGTCACCTCATAATAATTTCTAAATCTAAATCATACATTTTACATTTTCCTAATTGTCATTTTCTTACATGTACTAGCCCATCCTTTTTTTTTTTTTTTTTTTTTGATAAAAAGGCCTGAGCCCATTTCATTGAAAAAACAAAAAAGTCAACTTACAATTTTACTGAGTTCACCACTTAAACTAGTAAGGTAAATGCCCTATCAATCACCAACAACAATGAAGCTGGTGACCACCACAGAACATTATAGAGAGTAAAATAAAATAAAAAAACAACTCTGCAACTAAAAACTAAACCAAAATATCATCAAAATTGTTCTACTTCTGTTGTAATCTAAGCCACTCATTGGGGCTGGGATAAAAATAGGTAACTACAAAATTAGGTATTGAAACCATTGTCCATCTTCTATTTTTCTTCGTCATATAGCACCACCTGAGTCCCCAGTTCCTCCATCACCATGGGAACTATTGCATCAACTGGAAGCAAACTAGTAATAGAGAGCATATCTGTAGCCCATCCTATTCTCAACTAGGATATATGTTTAGTTTTTCTCATATTTAAATTCTAGGTGTGCTCTAATTTCGAGCGTCAATTGCAACAGACCTTGCTGCATGTAATTATTATTCTCTTCCGCAGAAATGGCTTTAAGGAAATATTTCGCAACTCTTATATTATTAATTTGCTTGGTTTTTTTATTTTAAAATCTCAATTATTTATAATAGCAGAAGCAATCAGTTAATACGCTGCAATATATTTTAGGCCACAAATGTATCATCAGCTTCACAGAATCATATTGAGTACTTTAAAAATATTACCTGAACCTCATTAATACATATATTCTCTGAAGACAAATACATATTTCAACCTGTATAATTACCTCTGGTTCTCTATCTCATCATCAAAGATCTTCAACTATCATGTGAAAATATCTTCATAACTATCTTACAAAAATCAACCATCAAAAAAGAGAAACTGTCTTACAAAAATCCCTTAAAAGTCCATAATTTAAGGTATTACCAAACAAAATAAAAGATGAGAAATATAAAAAGGAAAATCAGTTCATCCCCAGAAGGAGAGAACATGCAGCCTGCTACAGCTCTTTGTTCATGGGATCACGGTGTGGAGAGCAGTTTGGGTCCGATGCCCATCGGAATCAAATTTGGGTCCGATGGGCTTCATAACCATCTGATTCGTTTAAAATCTGTGCACACTGATATTAAAGCGGTGTGCGTAGATCTTAAAGCAGATTGGACGGTTATGGAACCCATCGAACTCAGTTTGAGTCCGATCGGACCCAACCTGCTCTCCATAGTGTGTACCCGCCACTTATCTGGAGTACTGTGCACAAAATCTTATATAAAGTCGGATTTACTCGTTTAATTTTGCTGATATTGCACAAACGGTTTTTTATTAACAGATAATTTAGATTCGTACGATATTAAATACTCCTGTACAAATTTCACCCATAATCGGACGGATATTAATTATCGGACTTTAAATAAATAATTATAAATTTCATCGGACCAAATTCCATATTTATTAAAGATACCAAAACCCGGAATGGGAACCATGTGATGGAACCCAATCAGCTGGGCCAATACAATATTATTTGTCTCACCAGATTGGAACTTGAATATATTGTTATAATTTTGGGCCCATTAATCTACTTGTCTATGTCCCCAGGCTTTCTCAGTATTTTTCCAACTTCTAACTTGTCCTTTTTCTAAAGATGGAGCTTAAAAAAGAAAAGAAAAGATGATGTTAATATGTTATTAAAGCTAGATCGATCAAGATATATGTGACGAATTTAACTCACAAAACACAAAAACTAGATCTTTGTTTTCTGTAAGTAGTTTAATCAATCGGATGAGAACATGAAATCTTTGATAAACTTTGCCAAACTAATATTGATTGTGTTTCCTATAGAAAAATAATAATAATACAATAATGGTCCATTGTGCCCAAGAATAATTTTATAATTTTTGGAACTTTTTTTACTTTTTTTTAAATGGATAGAAAATCACTATTTTTTAATGGTCCAGAAACAGTAATTTTGTACATATCTTAAAAAATAAAAAAATATATATAAAATATTATCTCTAGATATATTTTAGTACTAATATAATTTTGAGCGGTTTGAATCGATAGTTTAAAATTAGAAAATGAAAATATAAAATATGAGATATGATGAGGTATTGACAAACATAAGATATTAAAAGCTCCTCCATATACATGTCTATGTCTCTCTCTATATATATATCACCTGGCTTGGCCCATTGCCCATAGGCCATAGCTCTGGTCTGACATCGTAAATGCTGCAACAGTGCAAAACCTTTCCAGCTAGTCTTATTTGAACAAAAAGGATTTGTAATTGTACGGCAATTCCTTGTTAATTTCGTGCCACGGCGATGTAATTTGTGTAATAACTGGGAGCAAATTGCTAAACTGTTTTTAGATCATGTACTGGGCTAATTTTCAGTATAAATTGTTTCCAACTTTAAGACCAATTAACCATCTAACTGAAAGGAGCTAGCAAATGCAATGCTCTCCCTGTAAGAGGTTATAGTTCTATAAAAAAACATAAAAGAACTAGAAATATTGTTGAGCTGTTGATTACATTATAACCGAAGGCACAAAGTAACATGACCATAACCAATTGAAAGATGAGGGTTTCCAAAATTTAAATAATTTATGCCCACAGGCACAAACTCTTTTTTTTTTTTTTTTTTGGAAATAATCTTCCTATGGTCACTTGAGAACTAGCATTTGATCTAGTGGCTAATGCACATGATCTCTATATAAGAGGTAATGGGTTCGAAATTCAGATGGGAGAAATCATTTGTTATTATAACAAAGATATTAAATAGTTTTGTGGTTTGACCTCCAACCTTTACTAAAAAAAAAACACTTGGTGGATAGTGACACAGGAAAAGAAAAATGCGCTCTTCGCATAAGATAAGTGGTCACGGGAGTGACTACTGTCTTTTATTAGCAGTTATTTTAGCAAGCTGCTAAGGCAACGACAGAGAGAAATGCTTGTGATTTTATTTGCATTGTGATTTACCTAAATAAATAACTCTTTTTAGTATCAATATATCAGTTGCAGTTGGCGACAATTCGTCACCAACCATCAAAAAAAAAAAAATCTCTTGTAACTCATATCATTATTAATATCGTGATAATTTTACTCTCCAAAGACAATGGGATAGGTTATATTGTGTATCACTTTTTGAAGAAAGAAATTAATATCGTTATAATTCACCCTTTACAGTTTAGTCATTTAATCATCTGTAATTTTGTGCAAGTTAGTTAATCATGGGTATTGCCAAAAAGAAATTAACAATGCAAAGCTTACTCAGACAATTGTCTAGTTGCAGGGCATGGCAGTCATAATTACAAAGCTAGTTGAATAGGTGGCAATGCATCACTCAACCACCCTTTATTTTCATTATTATCATTACAAAAGTGACAACACCAAAAAAAAAACACACACACCACAAAAGTGGCAAGGAAAGGTTGAAGAAACGCACATAATACCAACCTAATTAATGTTACAAAAGTAGCATGCTAGGCTACTAGCATGTTACCTACTTCTATAAGAGGTAAATATTACCGGGTTTCCAAATCTAGCAACACTCACAGGCATTCAAAAGTTCATTTATTAGAAATTAAAAAACTTCACAAGGACTTGTAGGAAAGAAGGCTGGTTTAGAAGGCCTGACTGTCCCCCTCACTGTCGGTCACCGGCTGTAAGAACTCAATGCTTGATGGGTTCTTGGCAGAGCAATTTGCACGAATCTCCCCGTTGCTGCCCGTCAAGACGCTCAACTGCCCCATCTTGACAATTGAGTACACATACTTCTGGAAGAACAAGGTTTGGTTCTCGGCAAAGTCAGTCACGATCGGCTTGGTGCTTGAGTTGGTGTACATATCCTGGTCTGAAGTGAAGAGTCCTTCCCGGTTCACCAGATCGACATAGTACTTGTTGTCAAAAGTGTTGGGTGTACGGATGTCGTTGACCGTTGTGTTGTCCGTGTCGCTTTTCGGGCAGGTTAATTTGAGCTGACTGGCGAACGACATGTTCATGGTGAGGTCTTGGGATGGGTAGAGCCGGTCAGTGAATGAGATGCAGTGAGCAAGGCCGATGGTGTGGCCGCCAGATAGTGCAACCAGGTCAGTTGTATCGAGGCCGATGAGGTTAAGAACCTCCAACAGTTTGGTTACATTGGAGCTGGGGGGCGGTAAACTGTCCAAGGTGGTTTCATTGGTTGCGAAGGTTAGGCCGTCACGTCTGCCAAGTGGGACCTTGTAGTTGGGGCCGCCAGACTGTAATTAAGCAATTAATCAT
Source organism: Carex arenaria (assembly GCA_964058825.1). NCBI lineage: Eukaryota > Viridiplantae > Streptophyta > Magnoliopsida > Poales > Cyperaceae > Carex > Carex arenaria. The sequence goes on along the minus strand of CAXKVW010001385.1, from coordinate 23,139 downwards.
TAGGCTTAATTTTGCTTTATTTTTTTTAATAATATTTAGTGCTACTGAGGCATTGATGACTATATGATCTCAAGACCGTTTTGCTTTTCAACATATCTGATTCTTAACTTTTGACTAGTCTTGTTTGCTAGCTTATTATTTTTTATAACATTGATTTACACGTGAAACTAAAGATCGATGATGGGAATATGGGATAAGGACTACTGATATATTGGATGTTTTTGGTTAAAAAAGATAATCTATAACCATATCATCACATTGCCACTTACCTTCTGCAGCTGTGAAGTAATTAGAATCTAGTATCCGAGTTAGTGGGGTAGTTCTTTATGTCCCCATCACTTTAATCATAATTATCTTAATTACCATCATTATCATTAATTAATGAATTACTGTCTCTATCATTATTAACGATCTTAGAGTTTATCTTCAGAGAGTTTTATAAAATATGAAGACAAATTAATACTTCTAACATAGGAGAGCTTAACAAATCTTAGATTCTTATTTCTTAGTGCATGTATCATGATTATCTGAAGTATGATTTTTAGGAATAAAATGTAGCAATCAATTATCAGGGAGCCCCAGATCAGTGGCTGAATGAACATTCAACCACATCCATGTTGAACTAATTAAGTTCCAAGAACTGAATATATATATCTTAACTAGCTTGGCTATATCAGTAATTAAGTTGTAATATTTTTGTGCAACTAATTAGTTCAGATTTCAGAAATCAGAACTCTGTTTTTCTACATATATACAGAGAAATATACCAAGGTCACAGAGTCACGAGCTGCAAGAGCAACTACATCAGCACAGGAGACAACGCGGCCGCAAGCCTGGTCGATGAGAGCTCGGATATCATTGATGGCCTTGAAGGCTGCAGGCCTCAATGTCAGGTTAGGTGGCCACTGCTGCTCGCCAGGTCCACTGGCAGAACCGTCAAGCAGGACCGATGCATCACATCCCTGCATATCAAATTATCAGTACTGGAACAAGCTAGAAAATATATCATCAATGTAAATTTATATTTGTAGTGGTATTACTAAAAAATAGTTGACCGTTAGCAAAGTTTCTACTTGTACACCATTTTCCATGTAACAAAATGGACTATATATAATAGATAAACATGTTCTCTAGCTCTTTTCTTTTGTAAATTTAGAAACAAGCTAGACTAGATGTATGCAACTCATTTTGCACACCTGCACAAAGCAATCATGGAAATGAAGGCGAAGAAGGCCGGCAGCAAGGCCAATGTTACTCTTGAAGGTGCTTTCTAGGTAGTTACTCACGATCGACTCGAGTTGCGGGCAAGTCGACTTGTAGAAACTGAAGGAGAGGCCCGGTTGAAGTGGTGGGTATGTATAAGAATCAGCATTTGCTGCCGGAGAGAAGGAAATTACTGCAAGTGAAGTTGCAAGTAACAAGGTCACAACAAAGGAGCCAGTATTGGCAGCCATTGAGCAAAACTATTCTTCACTTTGTTATGGCCTTAGTATGATTGAAAGACACACACCTTATCACCTTATTTTATAGGCAGCACACAGGTCTATTTCACGCGCGTGTCTATGACTAGGAAGTAGGAAGTAGGAACTCTCTCCGCATCTTCGTCATTTTATTTTGATTTTCTGATTTTTTTTTATTTTTCCTGATCGGAAAAATCATCCATGAAAAAGAAAGAAAAAAGATAGAAAATTTTGGTTTTTTAAGGTAAAAAATTCATTCACTCCTGTTATTCCACAAGAAGAAAACAAGGATTCTGTTGAATTTCAAGTATTCAGTTTCACTCTTTGTCACAATTTGTCAATAAATGCATGCACCTTCCTGCCAAGTGGAACATATGGCAATGTGGACATTGAAAAAGTTACAATATTCCGATGAATATTAGTTATAATATTCTGCTTAGTAGCCCCGGCTGAAAAGAGATCACCTGTTCTCCGGAAAGGGCTGCTAACGAGCCGAGTTAGCTTGAGTTATAGATAACTTGAATTCAACTCGAAAATTAGTGAGTCGAGTTGACTCGAGTTGAGAACATTGAGTCGAGCTGGCTCGCTAACTCGAACTCAACTCGTTTAGAGTGTTGAAATGTTGAACACTTGAACTGATGATTGTTGTTACGTAATAATATGAGAAGTAAATATTAAATTAACAAACAATCCACAACGATTTTAGAGACTAACTAATTTAACAAAAAATCCACAATAATTTAACAACAAATCAAACGAAACGAGTCCACAAAATTATAATTAATCAAACGAAACGAGTCCACGAGTTGTAACAAGCGAGGTGAGCCCAACTCGAACTCAACTCATGAGTTAAATGAGTTACTCAACTCGAGTCAAACTAACTCGAGTTTTAAATGGACAAATTATTAGCGAGTTCGTTACCGAGTTGAGTTCGAGCGGCTCGCGAGTTGCAAGCTTTTCGTACAGCCCTACCTCTAGGGACAGAATTTTCCTACCTCCCAGTGCGGCTGACACATGAGTTCAAACGAATTTAAATATTTAAATATTGGTTTTAGTTTTACTGCCGATCAACGTATCAGCGACTCAGAAGTAGAAAAATTTTGTCCTATGAGAAACAGATAATTCGGTTCCTACTGGAGAAGTGTTATATATATCTAGTGTTTTCTATTAATTTCTTTCTGCCCTGTACTTTATCTAGTTTACCTACTCTCCACTAGATCACGAAAAAAAGCTGTTATTGCGCTCTCGAGTCATCACAAAAAGATAGATTTCCACTTTCCAGCACATTACAATTTACATAACACACTCCATATCTCTGAATCAGTCAAAATTGATTCGATAAATGATTAAATGATTAGCTTCATTTGCTTCAAATTTCTGTGAATTTGAAGGAAACTCCAAGTTCGGTGTATGACATGTCTACATGCGTGGAATGACATTTGTGCATTTGCTTTAAGATGAAATTGAAGTTGATTGATTATCTCATTTGATTAAGATGAAGTTGATTGAATTATCTAATTTGACATTTGTGCATTTGATTAAGATGAAATTGAAGTTGATTGATTATCTAATTTGATTAAGATAAAGTTGATTGAATTAGCTAATATGATTAAGATGAAGCTGATTGAATGATACATACATGGTTTGCTTAATTGTGAGGAGTTTGCTTAATTAGTTGCAAGAGGGCTTTTTCCGCAATGAATATTTTTAAAAGTCGTTTATGAAATCGAATGAGAGACATTAATGATATTTGATTGCGCATAATGAAAAATATGATGTTCAAATTTGTTACTTATAAGACATGCAACAATTACAAAATATGAAGGCACGGGATTATTGCTTTTATTTGGATGATTTTTTTTCCTCTGTTCTTTTTGGTGAGGGATTAGAGAGAGAATTTAATATTTAACAATTTTAATTGTTATAGTTTGTCGATCAAACTCGTGGAAGGAGAAGTTATATTTTGCAATAGTATTAACAAAAAGTTACCAAATAATGTTATTATTTTCGAATTTCTATAGAAATTTGTGAGTTATTGTTAGATATTTATTTTCTACGATATTACATATTGTAATTTTAAATTTGCAAAATCACATCCACATATTACAAATGTCAAAAACTAGTAACCATATTTTTTTTCAGATATATATGACGAGGGAGTAAATTACAAGTTTCACGTAAACTTCAACTTTGACTAATGCATAATTTCTCAAGATAACTATCATTAACTTGATGTGAAGTTTTGAAATGGATAGAAAAGGATTTTATGGGATCTTTCAAGCTCTCTAAGAATTCTTTGAAAGCTATTAATTCTATCCCAAAAATTATAATATAGAGTATATAAATTTGAAATATCAAAATAATCTTAAGGCAGAGGAGCCAGCAGAGGATCAACTAGATCCTCTGGATGTGTTTGGACCACACCTGAATTATGAAAAAAATAATAAACGATCTTATATCGTATATAAGATTTTATTTTTGAATTGTCAATTTATATGATTAGAATAAAACAAAAATATCAACTACAAGAGAAGCACTCAGCGATTAGAGGGAGGTACTGATATGCTATGCTGTGACCGTGATAGTCACGCTGTTATACATCGTACAGTATCTTGACTTAGATGTTTATGTGATGTGTTGTTTTTAATTAAATTTAGAAAAATAGTCACAGTATGTGAATGGTCATATTATAGTTCTTATGTTGTGGCTAAGATGTATCGTGATTGGTCACGTTTAATCATATTTAACAATTTTTTCATATTATTTTATTCAAAATTCATAAAAAAAATTAAGTAATATGATTCGCATAACCACGTAATATGTCGTGATCATATCTTTCATGCACCGTATCATGTTTTCAAAAGTTCATTGCGTCGTACAAATAGTCATAATATATAACACACGGATCACGGCACGTAACCAACACATGTTGTGCCATGTTCTGTCGTAACGTATTCAGTTACGACATGTCTTTTTTACACCCTGCTTAACGACCTACTTTTATAATTGATTGATGAAAGTACGTATTTTTCAGAAGATGGAATTAATTTATACCAATTTTATAATATTCTTGTGTAAATGTAGAACGACCTAAGTAAATTTAGATCTAAATTTTCAATAAACTTTTTCGTTTACAGTGTGAATTTCTCTGTAGACGATTCAGCTCTCAAATTTATTAGCTTTTTTTTAACTTTCTCCTTATTTTGAAACTCTGTGGCAGAATGTTTACTACAATAACAACAAGGGGATAAGATTTGGTCCAAATAACTTTGGATCAAATACCGTCTAAAACCTCTAAAAATTGTACGATTAAAGTCCAAATAGTCAATCCGAACCGCTCAACATGATTTTCATATTAAAATTTGCTCAGAGACCAAATTTTATATTTTTTTAAATTGTTTACTATTTTTTTCGATATGTACAACATCACTGTTTCTGAACGGTCCAAAAACAGTGATTTTGTACATATCTAAAAAAATAGTAAAAAATCCCCAAAAAAATATAAAATTTGGTCTCTGAGCACATTTTAATGTGAAAATCATGTTGAGCGGTTCAGATCGATTGTTCAGACTTTAATCGTATGATTTTTAGAGACTTTAGAGTTTAGACGATGTCCGATCCAAAGTCATTTGGACCAAATCTTATTCCAACAACAAGTGGAACACAGCACTATTACAGTTTCTTTTTCTTTTTTTATAAACATTTCCAATCTCGAAAAATGTCACTCCGTTAAACATATCACTATAATTTAATATTTATCAATCAAATAAAAAAACTCTATTTATAAAAATGTCCAAGTACTTCACAAACAGTCCCAAATTTACAATTAATATAACAACGGGACTAGAAATCAACCGTGACATCGAACAGACCGTTCAACTCAAATTGATGGCAAAGGGACTTCAAATGATTATTACTCTTTTTCTTTATATAAGATTTTTTTTTCAAATTCTTTCTTTCCTTTTCTTTCCTTTGTGTTTTCTCAAACCGGACCCGACGGATCGCAAAATGGCATATTCCTTCTCTCTCTTTGTTTATCCGACATAGACTTATTTAGAGTTGCCACGTGGTAAGAGAAGAGGGGCAGATGTCGCCTGTCTAGTAAATAAGAGGACTTGGAGTTGCCACGTGCCAAACACCGTGTAGCACAAGGCAATAAGCCGAATAAAGGCGTTTCTGATTTCTGAAGTTTGTATAAAGAAATCTGTGGGTCCAAAAGGACACAATATTGAGTAGAACTAGGATGATCCTAAGTTCACCCAATTTCTTGTGAATTTGACTCTAAAATATATCGAATCGACTTTAAACGATGAATTCAAACTATTGAAATTCTTTTACCTAATGATTGATGCGTCTACATGTGAAAATTTTAAAGTTTCGAATTAATTTAATATAGAGTCAAGTGGTTAAAAGAGTCCAAAAAATAAATACATTAAAATTAATTTATAAACCTTAAACTTTTGACCACTTGACTCTATATTAAATTAATTCGAAACTTTAAAATTTTCACATATAGACGCATCACTCATTAGGTAGAAGGGTTTTAACGGTTTGAATTCATCGTTTAAAGTCGATTCGATATATTTTATAGTCAAATTCACAAGAGATTGAGTGAACTTAGGAGCACCTTAGTTCTACTCCACAATATTTCCACTTGTATCTGTAGAGAGCAGTTTGGGTCCGATGTCTATCGGACTCACACTGAGTTCGATGGTTCAATAGCCGCCGATCCACTTTATGATCCGTTCACTGCTTTAATATCCATATGTGTCTGCTTTAATATCCGTGCACACAGATCTTAAAGTAATCAGACCCAAATTGGAGTCCGATGGACATCGGACTCAAACTGCTCTCGTATCTGTAACCTTGTTCTTGCATTATTGTCGGGGGAACGGGGGAAATATTGTGTCCGATGCCTATTCGGGGGAACGTAAGGGCAGTATTATTTGAGCTTTGAGATTCGTGCATAACTTATTTGAACGATTGAGATATTCCGAAAAGTCACGCATAGTTTGAGATATCACAGAAAAAACGAATTCATTATTGTCTGGGCACGTGACTATATTGGATTCATTGTGGCCCTTTCACCTTTTAGTGTACCTGTAGTAGATGGTAAAACAATTCAATTATATAAATTTAAAATAATTACTACATTTTTTTTTTCAGGAACGATCCCATCGGATATAATCTAAATCATTCATTACAATCTGAAATCTTAAAACAGATCCTCTCTATTTTAAATAAAAACTGAATTAATTTTAGTTCGAATGAATGTACTTCCTCGTATACCTGCGGGGATATGGATATCCCGCCACGGAAATATCCAAAAAAATTCTTCTATTTTAATTTTTATGGTAACATATATTGTCTATTTTTCGGGAAAAGATCCAAAACGACATAATTTTCTACTGATTCTTGTTGATATTTAAAATTAAATGACTCAACCCCATATTTATTTAAAATAAATTATTTTTATATTCATAATAGATAACATAGCATATGAAGTGTCAAAGCCTTTTCCAATAAAATTTGGAGTATTTTATGGGAGTTGGCTGAGATGCTATCAATAGTACAATAAAATTTGGAGTATTAAATGGGAGTTGGCTGAGATGATATCAACAGTACAGTGACATGTTATGTTGCAACTTTAAAATTTTATCGGTTAAATGAAAAACCTAAATGCATAAAATTTTGAATTCATTTAGTATAAATTAAGAAGTGACAATTTTTTTGGCACAAATAAATTTTAGTAGAAATACTAAATTAAGACTTATGTTGATAAATATTATTATTAATTAGGCAGTAATTCATGTAGAGTACAGAAAGATGGATTCTCTTCAGAATTATACTGTATCTTATGTATATTATACACATGATATATGCATCTCCTTTAATATTATGTACATATTATAATTTCAAGTAGTACTTTTGTTCTATTTTATGATAGTATGTATTGCACAATTTTTGAGAATAAGATCTAAAAGATGTTGGAATGTACCAGGCTCATAAATAAAAATTAAAAAAAAAATAGTATGTACATGTTTCAATTTAAATTATATATTTATTTATTTTCTATTTACTAGACTATAAAAATATTATTTTTCATAATTATTCGTTTCTATGAATAAAGTTTTTTTATGAATAAAAATAAAATATCATTTTCTAATTCGTATTGTGCCAATTTAATTACGCTCCACAAGGTAATGATAAAATATTATTGAAACTAATTATAATTTTATATATTCCTGGTTCACGATGATGAATTTAAAACGTAACGTTCTAATGTATAGAAACGAGAAGAATTATGCACCTAGTCTAACTAGTTAGAAGATTAGAGAGACCAACACATTTTGGTTAGTTTGACTATATTAAGGATATGTTCAGTTGTCACAGAATTGTGTGGATAAGAGTTGAAAGAGTAATATAAAATATACTAAAATGTGTGTTTGGTTGTATTGTGAAAATAGTCGTGGTAAATTCTATTTTTTTTCTTCTAAAATACTTGATATCGATACAACTAATATAGTAGCCAAGTCCATATATTCTTATTAGTAATTATTAATATAATTAATAAAATGATTAAATAATAACACAACAATATTTGTTAATTGTTATTTCATAACGGTGTGTTTGCTCATAAAACTTATTACCCAATCACTGCAAAATAAATTTAAAATTAAATTAAAAAATTGATAATTAACTATTTTTAATTTGCTTGAAATAAAATATAAATAGGTATTTTTAATCTTGTTATACTCAAAATTATTTGTGTTTATCAAATATTATGGATTTACTTTTATATAATAAAAAATATTATAAATTAAATTGCAATTAAAATAAGTTAATTGTGTTAGCCTTTAATCTTTAACGAAGCCTTTAATCTCCTTTCTTAACGTTATACGTTATTTTACCAAAAATTTGAAAGAATAATGCTAAGTAGCTCTGTGCGTTGCTATCACTATTGTTATTAATTATTTGAAGAGGATTTCAGTGCTTATGATCATTAGTATCATGTCATGCTAATACAAATAACTTAAATAACTATCTTTTATAGTTTTAAAAAAAATTAATTGATTGGATATTTTGAATAAATCATGCTAATGTAAATTCTTATCGTTTAAAATTTCATCAAGAACTAACAGAATCAACAGACCAAATTATTTGTTTTTAACCCCTCTTTTGATGACTAATAAAATAAAGTTAAAGTTCCATAATTTTTTATATACATGTAATTGTAATTGAGATGATTTAAAATATATCTGACGTTTATATTTGTTAATTTAATTACGATAAAAAAAGTTAGACATATTTAACATTAATGGCCATGAGCATTTGTAACCATCCTCTAATTATTATTATTATAATTCTACCTGGACTACCGATAATACTTTGACAAGTTGAACATTTAGGGATTGTTCGGCCGTTTACTGTGCACGTGGGAAAAAAAAAATCACTCAGATTTCGCGAAAATCAGCCCACGTACAAAGTATTTCGGCCATTCAAAAATTTTCATTCCCGTTCCCTTTAGACGGTCAAACAGTCCTGTTCGGCCGTTTACTGTGCGCGTGGGAAAAAAATCACTCAAACTTCGCGAAAATTAGCCCATGTGCACAGTATTTCGGCCATTCAAAAAATTTTGTTCTCGTTCCCTTTAGACGGCCGAACAGGCCCTAAGACTCATAAGATGGACCCTACCAAGTCCAAGTAAATTTTGAGCCAGTAAAAAGTGAAATTTAAGAAGAATTAGTTTTTAGTCTAGGTAATAAATAATTTTATAATGTGAGATCTCACAAATTTTAAATTTGAATGAAAGATAATTATAGATATTAAATAGTTAGATAACTTAATCTTTAATTTTTAATAAAAAAAAATGAATTTTAACATACCCATAGTTGATTTTAAACCAACAAAAGATCAATCCTAATAATGTGTGCAAAATGTAAACCCTGCCATACTATAAGGTGAATTATAAACTAATAAAAGATGAATTATCCAGCGTGTTCAACGTTCAACATAGATGAATCTATAGCATGCTTAAAATGAACCTTACAGCAAAGTGCATTTCAAATCAGTCCAAAGCATTTTATATATGGTCAAGCATTGGTCAAGGTACATTAATGGTCGAACCGTTCTCAAGATTTGTTCCATACTTTTTAGAACTTCCAGTTAAATAACAATGATGATATATTAGTCTATTAATTTTGAAGAATATTATGGTGGGTAACTAATAGATTAACTGCAAGGTTTGAGTATAATATTACTAGTCTTTCTATTAACTTATTTAGGTGTGTCTATTTATTGGAAAACCATCTCTGCAGAGTGTGTTTGAATATTATAATTGATATAATTAAAACCAGGTTACAATAATGAAAAAGTAAGTTGTTGTTAATTGGGGGACGAGTAACACTTTTAAATTCTATTATTTCCGTTATATCTTTGTATTGGTTAGCTTTGTATAGGATTCCTTCTAAAATTAGATTTCATATTAATACACTTAGGACATAGTTCAGCTGCCTCTCCAGCAGTAGAATGGGAATAGGAATTGAACTGATTTTCACTGTGCTTGTGGAAAAAAAAATACAGTTCAAAAAATTAGATTTTGTATTAATACACTTAGGGCTTTTTCGGCTGCCTCTCCAACAGTGGAATGGGAATAGGAATTGAACTGAATTTTTTTTTCCCCACAAACACAGTAAGCCAGTCGAACAGGCCCTTAGGAGGAGGTTCTTATAGATGTGGCAATTCAGTTAGGAATTTTTTTTCTTTAGTATCATGGAAAGTAATTTGTGCTCCCAAAAATCAAGGAGGGTTAAGAATTCGTAATCTAAATACAATTAACATAGCTATGCTAGCCAAATGGTGGTACATGATTCATGATTCTGGTGTAGGGGATAAATGAAAAGAAATTATAGTAGCAAAACATGGAGTTCATGGATACTATGGGAAACTTTTAGCTTTTTGGTCTGGGATAGTTAAGTTGAAACCTATTGTTGAATTAGGATTTAGTAAAAAAGTTGGAAATGATACTACTATACAGTTTGGATTCATAGGTGGTTGAACGAATGTCTTTTATGCAATATATACCCTAATTTATTTGCAAATGTTGTAGACACTAATGTAACAGTAGCATTAGTGTTGACTTAAGGACAAAATTCATTTAATTTTTAGGAGACAATTAATTGGTGTTTATAGAGAGGAATAGAATGCTTTAGTGACTCAACTTACTTATATTATCATTAATATTACCTAATAATGTTTTAAATATTCCATTATTCTGTGATGATTTGCTTCTACAGGATGTGACAATGGATGGTCCAGTTCTAGAAGACAGGGCCCCCTCTGTTTTTTAGGTGGGTCCGACTCAAACCAAAGAGTAGAAGAGAGTAGGAGCAGCTGACTGTGGGTGGTACCAACAAAATCATGGTGTTTTTGGTATGTTTGCAAGTTTCATTTGTTTTTTGGTTTAGTAGGTTGGTAGTTGTAGTACTTGTAGTTATTTTCAAGTTTTAATATTTGAGTTTTGGTAGTTGTTGTAGTAGGTTATGCTTGATATTTGTCATTTATTTTTGTTGGATTATGGTATGTTTTTGTCAGAACTGGTACCAGTACCTGTTAACCTTGTAGGTTTCGTTCCTTGAAATGAAATTTGTAGTTCTTTTGTTTTGTATTTGGTACCAAAATGGTGGTACCGGTCTCAAATACGTTGTAAAAGGTTTTTGTTATATCAATGGAAATCAGTTGAATTGATCCCACTCGTATCTTTTTTATTTTTTGTGAAAATAATGTTACTTTTTTATTCGATATTATCTTTTTCACGAGAAATTGTTAGAAGTACTAGCATATTACCATCCAACAAACATATGGTTAAAATGCAAAATTATCAAATCTCAGCATTAACTAGCATATAACCATCCAACAAATTAACATATTTAAATTACAAACAACAGCTCAATAATTTAATTATACCCTGATTAATCCTCTTCCTATCTGAGGTATATATATATATATATATATTTCAAACATCAAATTGGCAACTGGCAAGCCAATTTGTGAGAACATCCTCTAACCTTAATCGGCAGCACTGTTTAATTCGTCTCATTCCTCAAAAGTGCTCCAAATTACACCTGACAATTTAATATCTTTTTATTGCTTAAAGCAAACTCTTTTTCTTTACCTCAAAAAATGAAAAGAAAAGTATTAATTACGGCATAAAAATAATTTAAAACGTGTGCACTTCCTACAGAAAATTTTCTCAAGTCGTGTGAAACCTTTAGCTCATAATAAGGGTTTGTTTGGCCAGATCACTGTTTATGTGGGGAAAAAAAATTCAGTTCAATTTAGTTCAACTGAATTTTTTTTTCTCACGTGAATAGTACTTTTCAATTCAATTTATGTGTCCAATTCCATTCTCCAATAGAGGCCGAACAGGCCCTAATAGTTCATCAATGTTAAAAAAAATGATATAACCAAATTAAGCAAGGAGGCTATACTATGTAGGACTGCGAATTGAATTGAACTTATTCCAGTTTGAGTTTGGTTTGAATTAATTTCGAATCGATTTTTTTATGAACTTTTTTACGACAAGGAAGAGCGATCGTAGTCGCCGAGAGCGAGATAAAAGTCGTTTAGGGTTTCAGAACTGAGAGCGAGAGTTATGACTTATGACTGGACGGTCTTATGTTTAACTTTTAAGTCATCAGCAGAAGTCAACGGTTCACGTTTCTTTGAGATTTGAACTAGAATAGTTTGCGAACCTATTTCGAACGAACTAGATCCAGTTTGAGTTTGGTTTGAATTATTTCGAATCGATTTTTTTATAAAAAAAATTCAAATCAAACTCGAATTTCGAATTGAATCACGAACTATGAGTATTTTATGCAGCCCTACTACTACGGAGCAGTTAATACAAATACGTAATCAACAATTTCAAATGAAGTCACGAAACACAGAGATAATTTATTTTATTTTAGTAGCTAGTGGAACACAAAACACTTTGTATCAATCGATTTAGTTCTCAATCAAACATGGAATAGTTAGCGGCACCGTGCCGCTTAATTTTCCGTTGATTTTACATTGCAGCAAAAATAATGATGTTTTACAATAAAATAGATATATTGTCCCAACAGTATATATGAAGGTGTGTTTTATTGACAACAAACTTCTTTAACAATTTGACAAATATAGTGGCAAAAACACATGATTTCTACGTAAAAGACTATGATGAGTTCTAAATTAAGATGGAGAAAATATTTTATTGTAATAACAAAGGTATTAAATAGTTAGATGACTTGACCTTCAACTTTACTCAAAAAAGAAAACAATTTGACAAATAATTAATAAAAAAAATTATAGATATAATCGATACTGCTTAATTTGATTTTATGTGAAAATTAATCATCCATGGAGAGATTTGAAAAAACTAAAAGTTCCGTTTTATCATTATTTAATAAGTTACTAAATATTTATTTAAATTGCAATATATTTGATATATATCCTATTTGAATTATAAAGAACATTTTTATAATAAGGTGGAATTTACTTACAATATTCTATAGTTGTAACATCTTATAATATTATTTTTTAAAGTTCATACAGTAGATCCAAACTGTTCAGTATGATCTCTATATTAAAATGTATTAGAAAGTCAAATTTTATATTTTTTGGGTACTATTTATTAAGTATTTTACAAAACTGAACCATTAAATTTTTATTTTGTATATTGTTGGATCCAATATATTAATGCTTACGATAAGAGACAGATTTAGGACTTAGGAGAAGAATGGAGGAAAAGAGGGATTGAGGTTTTTATGGAGGAGATGTGCAACGAGAGGGGGTATGTATGAAAAAGAGATTCCGATTAGTATAATATCGGAGTTATTTCAATTTACATAACATCAATTTCAAAATCTATTGAATTGATTTCAAATGGTGAATCTAAATCATTCAAACCGATCTACTTCATTAGTTATACGTTTACGTACAAATTTATAATTTTTCGAATTTATTAAGTACCAAGTCAAGCAGTCAAATGTGAGAGTGTTTAAGTTAATTTTAATACATTCATTTTTTTAATATTTTTGATCGTTTAACTTGATAGTAAAATAACTCGAAAAAAAAAATTTATGTAAACACATCATTCATAAATTAATCAATTTAATCACAAACTGTCACATAACACATCATTCATAGTATGTTTGGATGAATCAAGGATAAGCTATTTTTGGAATTAGGCTATTCGGAATAACCTATTCGATGTTTGGTTGGGTTAAAATAGCTAGAATAGTAAATCATTTTTTTTGTCTTATTAGAATAGATTATTTCTAAATTTTTTGAAATTTGACTATTCTAATAAAACAAACAATAACTATTTTTAAATTGACTATTGTAGTTATTTTTATTTTAACAACCAAACATACACTTAATATGCTAGCCGGACTCTAGAATCGGTTAAGGTTTAACCTCCGAATTAGAAAATGTTGTTGTCCCTCGGTTGTTTCATTGTAAAAAGACCTAGCCAATGGAACGTTAGTGCCAGGTCATTTATGCAAAAAAGAAAAGAAAAAGAAAATCTGTCGCTCGCACTCTCCGTCCAGATTTCCTCAGTCTCTGTCTGTATATCTCCGTCTTACCCATTGAACCCTAGCTCCTGGATTCCCTCCCCATCAGTTGCTAATGGACTTAGCTCCACTTCTCAGCCCCCGCCTATCCACCTCCGTCCCCTCCCCTTCTCAGCCGCGTCTTTCCCCATTCTCCCACATCTCGAGACCCACCTTCCCCTTTCAGTCCAGTTCCTTTCGTCGTCGTGGCCTCTTCTTGGGCTGCCGCGGCGCTGAAGCTTTAGTTGCCGGGTCGCAGAGGGAAGAGGGGAACTCGCATTTGAGTGACAATTTGGATCTAACTTCATGGTTGCACCTAAACGGGTTGCCACCGTGTAAGGTGGAACTGAAGGAGAAAGATTGTAAGGATGGAAACTGTTCAATTCGATATGTTATTGCCAAGGAGGAACTTAAGGTATGTAATTCTTTACTGTTTTTTTAGTTTGGCTTATTGTGTACATTTTGAGCTTTGTTAAGAAATTGGAGGAGAACAAACAGGTGCGGTTGAGAATGCATGTTAAGTTGGAGCGAATTTTTATTTTATTTTCAGGCTGGAGATGTGGCATTCTGTGTCCCTAATTCATTGGTGGTGACACTGGATAGGGTACTGGGAAATGAGACCGTAGGTAATAAATTTTCACCAACATTTTCTTTCTGAACTATCCTGAATTTTTCAATTATTGTTTTTATCCTTTTTTTATGAAACATAAATAATTTGGTGAAAAAATTAGTAAAGAAAATTATAGCCTTATGGTAATGGTCTCTCCTTTTTATGTGTTTTCTTTCTTTTATACTGGGATGAGTTTTGGTTTGTGTTTTGGGGCTTGAACTTCTTGATGACAGTAGTGGCACAGACACATATCAGTGGCATGGAATTTTTATTTTTGTTGTCAATTCACACATGATAAGAACTTGGAGTTGATGCTCTCGTTACTAATATGGTTTCACCATTCTTCATTTCACTTGTATTCGTTTTCACTTTGTTAAGTTAGATATAGTTTATATCAAGATATCAATTAGCCTTTCTTCCAAAAAAAAAAAAGATTATCAATTGTCATCACCTTCCTTTTATCTAATATTTGGTGCAGCTGAACTACTAACAACAAATAAGCTGTCAGAGTTGGCTTGTCTGGCACTTTACCTTATGTATGAGAAAAAACAAGGGAAGAAATCATTCTGGTACCCTTTTATTAAGGAGCTGGATCGGCAGCGTGGAAGGGGGCAATTAGCAGTTGAATCACCACTTTTGTGGTCTGAATCTGAACTTGCGTACCTAGACGGGAGCCCTACTAGGGTAATATATAGTTTTTTTCATTATTTTTGCTTATATTGATGCCTTAAGCTTGATATATTGTTTATCTGCACTTAGTCTATCTCAGCATATAAACTCTTGTTTGATTGATTTAATAATCTTACTGGTGTTTTGACTGTTGTAAATGTATAACTATGTAACTAAAATTGGCTTTAGGCCGAAGTGCTTGTAAGGGATGAAGGAATCAAGAGAGAGTACGATGAGCTTGATACAGTGTGGTTCATGGCAGGCTCTCTTTTCCAGGTGTACTTTTCCCCCCTAGTCTGTAAAAATATGTTAAATTCGTATGTGCTTTTACCTTCATTCCCTTATAATTTGCTTTTTTCTTTCACTGACCACAGCAATACCCTTATGATATTCCTACCGAGGCATTTCCATTTGAAATATTCAAGCAGGCTTTTGTTGCTGTTCAATCCTGTGTTGTACATTTGCAGGTAGCTGTTCATTTCTGTATTGTAAGGTCCTAACATACAGGTATAGATACCAGAATACCCAAGCCATTGCTGATTATGGCTAGAATTTTTTTTTTATTTGTATAATTAGGATAATTTATACCACAAGCTTTGATTTGGTGTTAGTGTAACCACAGTTGTGCAGTTATCATTAAATTGTTTAAATTCACCTGATTTCAGCTAATAAGTATTAATTCATTCTCAATATCACTAGTAGATACCCAAAAAAAAAAAGAATAAAGATGTTATTTTTTTGCCATAGTTTTTGTATTGATATCCATCGTGTAAACTTTGATGCCAAATTGACTGCCTTCTTATCTCCCAGGAAGTGGGTTGGATGTTTTTTATTCTATGTATCATTAACTAAATTTCACTTAATTTCTGATTTGAGAATAGAAAGTCAGCCTGGCTAGGAGGTTTGCCCTAGTTCCATTGGGGCCACCTTTACTGGCTTACAAGAGCAACTGTAAGGCTATGTTAACTGCTACTGCTGAATCTGTCCAATTGGTAATTGATCGTCCATATAAAGCAGGAGAACCAATTGTAATATGGTAATTATCATGCTTCTTTCCATACATCATATTTCAAATTTAAACTACAGTTGAATGAATAGAATGGATTGTAGCATCATAATGTAATCGTGAAAATGAAATATTACTGGTGCTTAGGCATCATTGGTGCACTCCTGTAAAAGCCATGGTAGCAGCTTTATGAAAGTTTTGAATTGCACTCCAGCTTTGGTACCTTTGTATTGTGTAGAAGTTCATAGATGCTGGTTCATCTGAGATTGAAGCATTCATGTTCAATGTGCACATTCAATTTTCAGCCCAGTTTGTTTTAGGATTAGGCATCATGATGTAGTCAACTAGCATATTCGGGTACCATCTCTGCAAACATCTGCACTAATACAAGTCTACTGTAATTGCAGTCCTTGGTGTTTAGATATATTTATTGCAAAATCGTATATAGGAAGCTTAAAATAGAAAATAAGGATGTCATGGATATTACCATGAATACTTGTAGTTTGTCAAATGTTGATAACCACCAGAATGATATTACCATTCTTTTGCTGTTTTAAGAGGTAACATCCTTAGTTATAGTTACCAGTAGGAATGGCTTGATATTTGTAGTTAGTTTCAGCATGGTTATGATAACCTAACTCCTCTGTTTCAATTTCTGTTGATATTTTAACTCACTTCTTCAATGAAATTTTGAATGTTAAAAATATTTAAATGGAAAAGTGCAGGTGTGGACCACAACCAAATTCAAGGTTACTTATCAATTACGGTTTTGTTGATGAAGATAATTCATATGACCGTCTCATTATTGAGGTAAAAGATTGATTATGCATTTTTTGTTTGTTTTTTTCCCTCTTTTTTTGGCCTTTGAAAATATAGTCGGACACAAATCCTCTAGAAGCCACAATTTGGGACTTACATTTTCTGATGGATAAATGCATAATCACCATTGTTATTGGAGCCAAATATAGTAGATGTATCTAACATATGATTAAACCGTATCTGTTTATGTAGGCATCTCTAAATACAGAAGATCCTCAATATCAAGAAAAGAGGATGATTGCTCAGAGAAATGGAAAGCTTTCTGTGCAAACCTTTCAGGTACAAAATTCAACTCTTTATGTTTCTTTAGAAAATAATCTGCGCAACTGAAAATTGACTTATCTATATCTGTTTCTTCTTAGGTACACGTGGGAAGAGAAAAAGAAGCTATATTGGAAATGCTACCTTATATACGACTGGGGTATATATCAGATTCAGCTGAAATGAATTCTGTCATTTCTTCTCAAGGTGCCACCTGTCCTGTAAGTACATCAGAGGCTTTATTTTTTTACCTGCTTAATGTTGTTCCTGAAAAATTGCCCAAATTTGTGCAGCTTAACTAGTAACAACAATGGCAACCTAGATACATATTAGTTGTCTTTTTCCAGAAATTGGGGTACATTTTTCATTTTTGTTCTCATTTATTGTTTTACTTTATTGTAGGCCGGACCTTTTAGGCAAATTTCACCTACAGTTGCAGTAAAATAAATTTTCTTAATGTTTCAATTGTCCCCCCAGATGCAGTTGTAAATAGCATTTAGTTGTAGATATATTTGAAGCAAAATACACATGTTATGTCAGCGTAAGTTCTCTTGAACTAGTACGAAGCATATTTCTGACAAATCTTGTTACTATCAGGTCCTTTATGCTTGACTCAACATCCGTCCTGGCAGTTTTTGTTGCTATTTTCAATAGCCCAAAAAATGATTGATATTGGTTTGAGAAATGATAATGCTGGGTGTACTTTCAATTGCTGTGCAATATGGGTGCTATTAGTAAAAGCCCTTAACTTGGGAGGTATCAAAACTTGCTCAAATATCTTTTCAAATTTGATTTAGGTGAGTCCATGTATGGAACGAGCTGTTCTAGACCAACTTATTGGCTATTTTGAATCTCGCTTGGCTGGTTATCCAACATCATTAAAAGAGGATGAAGACTTGGTAAGCAATGAAATATCTTCTCGGGAGTTATAT
Source organism: Carex arenaria (assembly GCA_964058825.1). Taxonomy (NCBI): domain Eukaryota; kingdom Viridiplantae; phylum Streptophyta; class Magnoliopsida; order Poales; family Cyperaceae; genus Carex; species Carex arenaria. Next base: position 4,786 of record CAXKVW010001385.1, on the reverse strand, counting down.
TGTTGAAATAGATTCTTGTTCGTGATCCCAGGATTACAACATTGGACTAGGATACCATTTTTAGTCAGTATATACTTGCTAGTATTTTCCTGTTCTAAATTTTCCACTTGTGTCTTCTTTTGGTTTGCTTGTGCTTAACTTGCATAATAGAGAGTGAATTAGAGCTTTGTTAATTCTTGGTTAAGTAAAGTTTGATTTTGTGTACTATTGAATAATGTGAGTTGACTTCGGGTTTGAATTAACTAGGTTACATGGTGATGATATGTGGATGTCCAAGCAGCTAATATACCAGTCTGGTATTCGAGTTTTTTTGTTGTTTCCCTACTAAGTTCTAGTATTTTATTTTCAGTTGGTTGATGATAATTTGGATCCAAAGAGGCGGGTGGCGACTAAGCTTGTTATGTTAGAGAAGAAAATGTTGCATGCTTGTCTTAGAGCTACAAATGAATTTATAAATGACTTGCCTGACCACAGTGTCTTGCCATGTCCTGCTCCTTATGCTCCTCAATTAAAATAAGATGGTAATAGATATTGTTAACACTAAGCTGTTAACCAATCATTTTCTCAAGGGCTTAGCTGACATGTTTTTTTTATTTTATACCATTCTTAATATTATTTCTGTTGTTGCAAATCTCTTCCCTTATGGGTAATCTACCATTTAATAAGCTATCAAGTGTTGATTACCAGGCTTTCTGCTGAATAAAAATTATCAAAAAGAAAGGCATGCAGGATTTCATTTATTTTCCAAATTTCATTTCTTTTTTGGTATATATATCTGAAATTTTTGTTGCACTTGTAGGCTGGGTTTGCTCTGCTGATCCTGGAGTCATGGTGCTATACGTTCTTTATTCTGGGAACAAGGTTATACAGGTCAAGGGATAGCAGTGAAGCTACATTCGTTTGATGTTTTTCTCTCCAATTGTACATCTTTGCATAATGGTATGCTCTGTTTAATTTTTCCTATTTTTTGTTGGGATAGATTATATTGATAACAAAATTATTTGGCAACCGTGACACTGATCAAACAGTTATGAAAACAAGAAATATATATTACATCTTCTGTATAGTTAAACTAGATTGTGTATGAAATCCGGTGGAATTTGAAAATTGATTGGTCATTCATCGAGTTGTTTGAAAAATTAAAGGTTAAGTTTAATTGGCACTTGTTCCATGACCAAATAATTCTCAAATTACATCAAATTTGATAAACAACTTATTTAAACTATAGAGAACATATCAACAATGTTACTTTTTTTTATTTTAATATTCTTTTTTGTGATTGTTGTGGTTGCCAAATGAGTTCGGTTGTTAAATATATATGCCTTGCCCTTTTTCTTCATTGCTAGTATATAGAGGTTGTAGAATTAAGCATTATTAATTTGTTATATATATGATGTTATTTTTGCAGAAGCTTTAAATTTTGTCACTCTTTTCTAGAAGACAACTTTCAGATACTTTATAGGTTAAGGAAACCCTCTTGAGAGCTTGTGCAGCTCATTTCCTCGTTCACTTCCAAGTAGGGAGTTGGGTCTTATGCTTGGTCATTTTTTTCTATATCGTTTAACAAAGTTCGAGTCGTCTTGTTGTACATATACTCCCATTTGCTTTAATAATTCATATTTCTAAATTTGACTGTGTGATAAATGTGTAAATTTACAAAGCAGAAAAGGAATTATTGATATGTCATCTTTCTTTTCCATTTAACTTCCCTACATATATCAGCTATGCTCACATGCTCATTTGGTGAGCTTATAAACACTGGAGTGTTACTGTTTTAAAGTTGCGAGTTCTATAATTTTGTGAGAGCACTAATAGTCTACTTTTTCAAACAATCAGGAGGAAAAAAACTACACTTCATACAAGTGCCCATGTTCTACTAGAAAATCCTCCACCACAGTGAAAATTTAGGGGATACAGATGAGTTTATACTTATTAAATGAACATCCAAGTTGTCCTTTAGCAGGTTGAATTATTAATTAACAAACTGTGATTTTAATATACTAATCCAATGGCTTAGATGCCCATTAGACCCCTCTGCTTTCATAGCAAAGTTAAGCGTACACGGTACATCCATGCCCTTGTTTCTCATTTATTAAATCAAAAACATGCCATACTCCATTCCAGCCTTTCCAGGGCATTTAGGTAGGGGTGAAAATGGATCGGATACGGTTCGGATAGTGGTAAAACCATATTCGTATTTTTTTTTTTCCGGATACGGATAAGGATCGGATCGGATATTTTAAAAAAATATTATTAAATATTATTAAAAATACTAAATTCATAATATTTATCTAATATTAATGGTGAATAACATAATTTTTTTTCATAATATATATTAAATTATATGGTATATATCTTTTTGAAGGTTGGCGGCGAAAGGCCGCCAACAGTTGTATTAATTAAGAAAAAGTAGTTATTTACCATTGATTGCGGTTCGAACCCGGTGGCAAGAGTAAAAGGTATTGTGCGCCGGACATATGGGTCAAGGGAAATGGGTAGTCGGATTGACAAGTCGTCATTAGTATGGATTGGATAATGTTCGTGGTATGTTGGGGGGTGGAGACCAGTGTCGATTACGATCCCCTGTTGAGTTTAGCGGTATTTTGCTTGATTTGCTGTGTTCCGGGCATGAAAACCACAACAAATCTTGGATGGTTCTTCGGTAGATAGGCCTCGTCAATGTTTCCTCTCGGTGTAAGGGGATCGAAAGAGGCCAAAGAGCATTTCTTTGCTTCATGGACCTTCTTCCAGGAGGAGGCGCAGGTACGTTCTTTACTAGTACAGCTATTCTGATCATGACCGAGGAGGAGGCAGTTGTAACAACGGCCTCTCCAAGCCGGTTTAGAGGGGTCAGGTGGAAGGGGTAGGGGGTTAGGTGTTGCAATGGGATGTGAATGTGGATTGTGGGGAGTTATTGGTTTGAAAGGGGTTAAGGTCAAGGAAATGGGGCCACGGTGGGGACTGAAAACGATGTGATATGGCTGGGTTGACAAAAGCATTTGCATTAAGCACCTGCGCATAGCTTCCTGTTTGATGGGTTGAAGTACCGTGCGTGGTGGGGTTCTGTGGTGGTGTCGTGAAAGGGTAAGTAGCAGAGTTCATTGGATTGGGTGGGGTTATATTAAACTTCTTTCTAACCATTAATGATTTAGCTGTGGGTGGTTGATAGTGATAAATGTAATGTGAAGGGAAGTGGTTTATATGTGAATTTGTTGCGGGAGATAATGGTCTGTGGTCATTAATGGCATTAAAAGAGGATGAGACATGGCATGGGAATAGAGAGACCAAAGGACTGTTACATTGAATGTTCTTGCCAAGTGGTTGATGCACATTGGAAGAATTGTGGATATAGGGGTACTTACCTGGTGCTATGTTGCCGGTACGGCCTAGTTGCTTCCTGTAGTTGTAGCTGAGCCTTGGGAAGGAAGGCCTCCATTGCTGTTCCCCTTTACTAGCTCTATATCCCTGACGTAAGAAACGGTGGTGTTTCTTTGATACCACAGTCGACCAACCATCTGGTTGGAGAACAGACTTCACAATCGCCGTGAAGATCGCCTTGCTAACGGGTCCCATTAATAAGATCTGTTCTTCTCTAGGAATTTTCTTATTATGGTATATATCTACTATTCAGATACGAATAAATAAAATTTAAAACCATATTTGTATCCGTATCCGCACGGATATATTGGGATATCGGATATCCGTATTTAATTTTTGAATACGAATCCGGATACGGTCGGATAATATCCGATCCGTTTTCACCCCTACATTTAGGATACGATTCACCTTTTTTTTTATTTTGGGTGTGCGCGCTAAAAAATAAATATCATAACGATCATGAAGTTATGTGCATGATGTTTTATTTTGCTTTTATGCATAAATTTAAGTTTTTCCTGTTAACTGAGACACTTTTCAATTTTCTACAACAAAATGGACAATTTTGTAAAAAGGTGAACCAAAAACTAAAATGAGCGCAGCACTATGTACTCAGATTGGCAAACCTCTCCTTTCCCCTCTCTCTCCTGTATCTCAGTGTGATATGAAATTTCTTTTCATGAATTGCTAAATAAAAATAAAAGTTCGCTCCGCTTCCCTCTCTCTTCTCCCAACCCTTGCTTTGTTCCCTATAAATAGTTTTTCTTTGCTTCCCATGCTTCCTTTTTTCTCCTCTGCCCTTTTATTTTGGTATATCGTATTTATCCATCCTCCTCCCCCACATCCTTCTCTGGGGATCCACACCAAGTCATTGACAGGAGAATTTCATCGTGATTCAGCTCCAAATCTTCAAAGGTTTTGTTGTCATTTTGATTAATTATTTTGTTTGATAAAAGGAAGCTGTTTTTCTTTTGGGAATTTAATAGTTAATTTTCTGTTTAATCATTCCATTTTTATCTTTTTGTTTCAATTTCATACTAGCAGTACTCCTCTGTTTTTCTTGTCAACACTAATTTATTCCCTTTTATAATCTAAAACTTCTAATTAAACCATTGCTACAAGAAAATAAAATGTCATTTGGATATTTGTGAGAAAAAATAATGTCGATATTCATGACTTTCTATAGGTATATGCTTCACCATTTTTAAGTTCTTCTTTGTCAGATTTTTTTAATATGTAATTTGCAACTAAACCACTAATTCATTTGGAAGTTATCTGCTCATCCCTTATATCCACACCTTAATATATTTGGTCTAACCAAAAAATTTCATCCATCCAAAACAGATCAGCAAAATTGGGCGAAAATGGAAAATGGTATAAAGAAAAGTCCATCTTCAGATAAAATGGATTC
>CAXKVW010001384.1:0-39332 GCA_964058825.1 Carex arenaria | reverse complement strand
CCACAAATAGAAAACCTACCTATTAAGGTACAAAAACATATTTAATAATTTACGAGAAAAACTAAACTATATATACTTTCTTTTTTAAAAGTTCAATTAAATTTCAAGGTACATAACAAAAAAAAATTAAATTATAGATGGCTCAGAGCTGAAGATCCGCCCTGATTAAACTAATTTTTTTTTGCGAGGAAGGATAAATATTAACAGCAACTTTGATTGCAAAAGAAATGATGTTTGTATTAATATAGAAGCGGGCCAATAAATTCTAATTGGGCTTTCTGAGAACTTGGTTTATTTCTTAATAAGTTTAGTGTGTATAAGCCCAGTACACTGTTTAACAATTTAGCGGCCCAAAAAGGCCCAAAAAGGCCCAAAAAGGATAAGTTGTGGATTTTATAACCAAGGAAACCATGCTTGGTTTGTTGCTAACTTGAATGATCTTGTTTTATATATCTGGCAACAATTCAGGTTCCACTTTTTCTATTTTGCCTTTTTCTTAAGAAGAAAAGTCCAATCTGTTGTCATCAGTGAGACTATGCATATAGGATATTGGTCCGTATTAAATACCAAAAGGAGGAGAAATATTGAAATATGATTTCAACCTATTTAAAATAAAGGAAGACAAGATCATAGTTTGTAGAATTGATAATGACTTAAACTTGTTTAAAATTATACAAACTATGGTATGTGATGAAATTCGATTCTTGGCAATTTGACTGTTACTAAATTTCGATTTAATTTATCATATTAATTATAAATTGTTTGATGTTATAGTTCCAATCTTGCTTTTCAAAATTTAAATAGACAGTCCAAGTAAGTTAATGAAGTCCAAAATATCAAACCTTTAGTAGAAATGAAGTTTTATAGTTATCATGTTAGCAGGATAACAATAGAAATAATTTTTTTAAAATGCACGGTAAATGTTGCCAATGTTGATTGATCAGGGAATCTCTGCATGCTAAACAAGTTTCAGTTTTTCTCATTCGTTTGTTTTTCCTTTTCAATTGTTTTTAAAAAGAAATCAGATTTGTGTCTCTAGATCCGGTTAATCTTTCTAACTAGGATTGTACGATTACACAAAACAAATCATAGTAGTAACATCTGTCAAATAAATTGAAATCAAATCAACAGTAATGATATTTGTTGATTTTCTCTGGCCTCGCAAGATATCAAATTATGTATAAATCATAATATAATTACATAACATGTTTTTTTGTTGAGTTTTTCTAATAGAAATCTCGACATAATTAATAATTAGCTTTAGTTTACATAACATAGAAGATACTTTATATAAGAATTGAATGGGGTAACAATTGTATGATAGATCATGCAAAACTTATCTCTCCTCTCTGCGCATGTCGTTGTCGCAAATATTAATTTCTAACAAAATTACCAAATATTTCTTAGTATTTAAAATTTAAATAAACTTATTTTAAATCACGTCAAAAAGTATCATATGCTCAGAATTTGCCTTTGGTCTAGTGCCAAAGGCACATGGCTCTCATGTGAGAAGTCATGGGTTCGAAATCCACAAAGTAGGAAAATCTTCTATAATATACATAGGAGTTTGAAAATGTGTTGGATGGCATGACCTCCAACCCATGATTTTAAAAAAAAAAAGTATCATATGTTCTGGACCTTCAGTAAAAATGAAAAATGTATTCAATAAAACAATATTTGCACATACATATAGACACATATTTGTAGAGACACATACAAATTTTGAGACTATGAACAAACATTCTTTTTCAAAGTCTTTATTTTCAAACAAATAAGAGTAAGCTAGAAAGGAAACCCAATCCGAATTAGCAACACATGGATTTTTCAAGAGATCACTCATTCTAGTACTACTCCTGCCTATTTTGTGAGGGTTTTATTTTCATAAGGAGGCTGCTTTTTTATCACTGGCTCACCAAACTTATCACAAACCGTTCTCATTTTTTCTGATTTGGGAAAGGCTGTGTAGAAACTATACTGGCGGAGTTAGACTATGAACAATGCAAAAACAATTTTTTTAACTTACTTTTTTGATAGCATTTCATATTTTTTTAATCTTAGGTTTTGGTAGCGTTTCTTTTTTAATTTTCTTTTTTGGTATCATTTTTTCATATCTGTTTATTTTAGACGGAACTCTAATTTTTTTTTTTTGGAACCTTATTTTACTTAATGCAGCGAATGTCAGTACAGCAGAATCAATATAGTTGGAGTGATGATCTTGGTCAATTATCATTGATGGTAGTAAGTTAGCACAATTTCTGTTTTGAAAAAAAAAAAGACAACTATTTTTTGAAATTGAGCTACATTTATTTTTCTTCATATGTGTGCAGATAATAAAGATGTATGTAAAAATCAGCTTTCTCTTGTTTTTGCATTTGTCTAGAGGTCTTCGAGACTTCGAGTTCGAGGTCTTTGAGTGTTTTTATGGAAAATCCGAATGGTTCTGATACGTTCTGTACAAATGCACAAATAATACTGCCCCCCGCAATATCGAATTCAGATCCAATGAACTCAAATTTTTGATTTTAGATCGGGACCGTCGGATTCGAATCCGCGACAATCTATTCTGAAGTGGATGCACATATCCCGAGCGACGGATTTGAATCCCGAGACGATCCTGAGTGATATATTTGAATTGGACGGTCCCGATCCAAAACCCATAAATTAGGTTACTTTAGGGGATCAGGATCTCGGAATATACGGGTCTAGATCTCCTAAAGTAACTCAATTTTTGGATTTTGGATCGGGACCGTCCAATTGGAATCCGTCGCTTAGGATGTATGTGCTCCACTTCGCAATAAATTGTCGTGGATTTGAATTGCCGATTTAAAACTCAAAAATTGAATTACTTCATTAGATTTGAATTCACAATATCCCCAAATCGACATCGTACATGTCAGTCATGCAAAAGTTGAGATATCTCAGAGGATACACATTCATTAGGTTGAAGGATATTACGTTGATCTAGTGGTTTCATCTTTTTCAAATAATTTTCGACTAGGTTAACCTCAGGTTCAGAAATAAAAAATTTAAATTGAGAAACTAAAACGTAACATATAAAATGCACCGTAGAAAATTTGGTTAGACTTTCGCTTTATGGTCATAGAGTCTAAGGTACAAATTATGGTTACTGAATTAAGTCTCTATGACCACATTTAATATTTTATAAGAGAGACTGGAGTATATATTAATTTTTATTAGAGAGTTTTATCAAATTTCAATTTACATAATTAAACTCCAAAAAAGCTTGCTTGGAAAGGAAATGGATGTTTGTATTCACAGAGAAATTTTGCCTAGCATAAAAGGAAATTGTCATAATAGAAGCGGGCCTGAAAAAGCAATGGATGTTTGTATTTTATTTCTTAAGAAGTTTTAGGATATACAAGGCCCATATTATGTTTAATTATTTAACGGCCCAAAATGGGTAGTTGTGAGTTTTGTTACTATTTTTTTTTCTTTTTGGCAAACTTACATGATCTTGTTTTATATTTTTGACCATATTTCAGGTTCGATATTTCTCTTCTGCCTTTTTATTAAGAAGAAATTCCAATCTATCATTATTCTAACAGGTGCAAAGATAAAATGATGATTGTAAAAATTATTAGGATATGATAATTAAAGTAAGAAACTAATATTATTATAGGATATAGTTAATATGGAACACACGCCATGCATATAAAATTTATGAGATTTGATATATATTCTTATAATTTACTAAAAAAATTGAATTTTTAAGAGAGAAATGTGACGGTACTTGATGTATTATTAACAATAATCATATGCATGGAGAATCAATTATTGGTATAGTGGCAAAGACAATATCATATGTGTAAAGAGCTGGAAGTTCAAAAATCAGATGAAGATATTTCCAATAAATATTAAATAGTTAGGTGACTTGAATTACTAATTTTTACTTTAAAAAAATCATATGCATAAAACTTCACGAGTATGCTTTTAGTTGTGTCCCACAACGCATCAAATATGTTTAATTTTAATTTCTAAAACTTTCAAATAATTAATAAATATTGACAAAAATAAATAAATAATTTTATTATGAAAGGGATCTTGTCGACTCCTATTGTCATGATTCATGTTGACATTATTGGGGTCAATAATGTAATTTCAAAATAATGTTGGTACTATATGGTTATGTTTTCAGTAATTGAAAACAAAATAATAAAATGTACCCTTTTATTGACCGTCAAGTTAGTCGACAAAAATTTCACTATCTTCATCCGTAATTTATTAGAGCTAATTTAAAATTGTAAAATTTGATAAACCATGTTTATTTATATGAGGTATAGTTACAATATTTTTTTTTTTTGGCTAGATAGTTACATAGTTTCTCAAAAGATGGAAATTTCGGCTAAGTTATCTTCTTCAGAGGTGGAATTAAAGAAACCCTTAGTGACTAAACTATCTTTATAAATATAAATTATCAATTTTATCCTTTATATTTTATAATTTTAAAAAATATCTATATGTTTTTGTGACTATAAATTACCAGTTAGACTTCTATATTGTTTTTTTTTTTTTGAAAATCTTCACAGAAGCTGTGAAGTTGTGAGGGGGAATCAAACTCTCGACCTTTGGGTACAACAGTCCTAGAACTTTTTTCTAGCCAACTGTGCTGCCTCCCCTTTTTCTAGACTTCTATATTGTTACTGTTCGAAATTCCAACTACGTTCTCTTCTTCAGAAATGGATTTAAAGAAATCCAGAGTGACTAAACCATCTCCATAAATAGAAATTAGCAATTTTATCCATTATATTATATAATTTTTAAATATAAATATTTTTTTTTGTTACCATAAATTAGCGGTTAGACTTCTACATTGTTACCGTTCGAAATTCCGGTTACGTTCTCTGTTTCAGAGGTAGATTTAGAGAAACCTAAAGAAACTAAACTATCTCCATAAGTACAAATTAGCAATTTAATCATTTACATTTTATACTTTTTAAAAATATCTATATATATTTGTGACAATAGATTAACGGTTAGACTTCTATATGTTACTGTGTAAACTTGAGTTCAAATTCTAACTTCAACACATTATGTATTTTATATTTAAACCCCAATTAAAATTTTCTGTTCTATCCTTGCCCTGTAATCTATTGACTTTGTGATTTAATTCTCGGTCTCTATAATTTTTTTAATGTAGTGGAAAATTGATCAACTAATCAACAAAACCATTGAGCAAGTCCTAATCCTTTACCCATACTTTTCATTTCTGTTGTAAATCAAAAGTATGATGTATAACCACTAATTGAATATAGAAAAAAAAAATATAGCAGAATTTAATTTCTGAATGCTTATTTTAATAAATTGGACTGCATATCTTTTATAGGTATCAAAGAACTCATGCATTTTAAATATAAAAAGGATGAGAATAATTGAAAATATGATTTCAACCAATTTAAAATAAAGGAAGATAATAGCATAGTTTAATTGTAGACTTGGTAGGGACACGAGCTTATTAAAATTATAAAAATCATGGTCTATGATAGTTAGATTCTTGTTACTAAATTTAATTTATCATATTGAACAGCTGTTAATTCATGGATCAATGCAAAGCTAGACTTTGCTTCTGGTTTCTTATTTAAATATTTACATGAAAATTGCCTCTCTTTTTTTAACTTTCTAATATATATATATATTTTATTTTTTAAAATAGGCTGTCTAACAACCCTGGTAACTTGCACTACATTCTTATATAAAATATTTTAGTGCATTTAGAGAATTGCTTAATGAACATTTCTAACAATTTTGATTTGAAGCCGTCCATCAATAAATATGCGCAACATCGCATATAAATTGTAATTAAGTGTGAATCATGAATAAAATACGGGTTAGAATTTTTTTCAAGTACATTAACTTTTAATAGGAAAAAATATTATAATTATTTCCAGTCGTTCAATTAAAAAAGAAAATATGACAAATTTAAATATTTAATTTCGATTTTTTTTAATAACAAATATGATTTTTTTTTATAACAAATCTATACATAAGTTTGTTGGGGTTGAATTCAGTCCATATTGTTCCCATTGATTACCAATATTAAAATAATTTTAATATACTTCACGGTAACATTTTTAATTAAATGAAAACCATCCAATAAACATATAGGTCTATTGAAGTACAAACATATATGTTGAATTATCTTGGATAAGCGAATAAATCATATTTTATCCATTAAATTTCCTGTCTTTCACAGAAGGCTTATACAATTCATTTGTATCCCTTCCAAATTAATTTAGTATAAATTCAAAACGGTAAAAAAATTATAAGTTATAATACATTTATATTTCATAGTTTTTTATTGATTAAAGTTTCCTTTATAATTCATTTGTATATGTTTATTAAAATATTATTCACAAAGCATTTTTACATACAAATACAATTATCGGTAAAAGAAGGTATAATACAGGGAACCAGATCACCTGGCTCTCTATGGGCAGGAAATTCTTGCCTCTAAAGTCATTAATATGTGAATCCGGAGTAATTTTTTATATTTAAATATTGAATTTAATTTTGTTATGATCTACTTAAAATCCACATATCAATGATAGTGAAGATTCAGTTCTATAATAGAGCCATTTGTTGGTTGCCGATGGAACCAATAACCAAAAAATTTACGGTACCAGTCAAATTGTATGTGTATGTCGGTACGATGAGGCTTGTCTAGAAATCTATTCTGTATGTGATGCTTCGAATCTTGTTAAGATTCTCCTTTCTTTAATTGTAAGATACGCCAAGTCTCTCGTAGAGTCATGATATTTGGAGGAAATAAGTCATAAATTAAGAGTTCGGCAATTTTTGTTTTACTTTTTGTCTATACTTTGCAATTTTCATATTTAAAAAGCCATTCAAATCATTGAACATGATTTCCAAATTAAAATGTATCTGGAGGTCAAATTTTACATTTTTTTTTGTATTTTTTATTATTATTTTTAGGAGGAATTCAATTATGCTCCACATTCTTAGTCTCCATTTTTGAAGTTCGAATAGTTTATTCGAACTGCTCAACATGATCTTCATAATAAATATGCTTAGAAATCAAATTTTATATATTTTTTAGATATGTATAATATCACTTTTTTTTATGATCCAAAATCTCCTGAAAACAGTGATTTTATACCTATCTAAAAAAATAGTAAAAAATTTAAAAAATATATAAATTTTGGTCTCCAAGCATATTTTATTATGAATATCATGTTGAGCGGTTCGTATCGATTGTTCGGACTTTGAAAATAGAGATAAGAATATGAAACATAATTGGATCACAAAATCATGATGCATTTGAAGTTTTGAACGCCCCTCTATATTTATACAAGTAGAAAATCACTGTTTTTTTTATCGTCCAGATTATTCTAAAAACATTGATTTCAAAAAAATAAGTTTTTTTTTTATAAAATATAAAATTCTCTAAGAACATTTTAATATGGAGATTATACTAAATAATTTTAATTAATTGTTTAAAATTTGAAAACATATATTTAAGCAAGAAGTAAAACAAGTAAATTAATATGCATCTTTGTCCAAAAAAATAAAATAAGTGAAACAAAAGGCGACGGCAGTAATATGGCCCACTAGTCAGAAACTAAAAAAAGTTGAGATTATATAACATTAATTTTTATTTATGGCATCCAAAGCATAAAATAAATCATCCAGCTACATATCATAAAATTATCATCTGAAAACTTATAAGAAAATTATGGGACGTCAAATTTCTTCATAAAATAAATAACATACAGAATTAAAAAAAAGTCCTTTGCTTAATTAACTATCAATGCCTTTAAAACTGAACCATTAAATTTTTAATATTACTTAAAAGTTTAAATTACATGAAATTTGATACATACATACATACATACATACATACATACATACATATACATATATATATAATTAATGCGATTCAAATTTGTTCCTTTTCTTTTGAAAAAAAAGACCATCTTCCTATTATCATTTAGTAATCAGTTTACAACTTTACAAATAAATTATTAAATCCATACAAATATATTATATTATTACATCATCATCGTATTTAACTAAGCGATAACAAAATTTGTGCAATGAAGCACAAATCAGATGTTACTTTTTTTTAATAAAAGATGAATTACTGTGTTGAGAATACTTTATTCGATGAAAGCGGCCGTATATTTATCTAAAGGCGAAGAAAATTGCTTCTCTCTGTTTTTCTTTTTTGAAATTCCAAATTCTAAACAGCAAAATTCTATTTGGAATTTTGCTTCTCGCGGACAATAATATCTACATATATTTTCTTATTTTAGTCGTCCAAATTTGTGAATTCTAATTTAGTCCGAATTGATTGGAATTATGATCAGACAATCCGAATCCAAACTCAAATTTTGAGTTGATCCGAACTCTCAACTATACGAATTTGTATCCTCCTAGGTACCTGACTGAGAACAATTAGCAATGGACTATCCAAATTAATCTAAGCTGGATCTAACTCAATCTGGTGCCTATGAAAATTGCAAGGGTTCGTTTTGAGATTCGTACCGGGTTAAAATAACGGTCCAGATTTAATAATTGCACCTTAGGTACCTGGGAGGATCCGAATTCCTACTGTTAGGTAGAACTCCACTGTTAACTCCATTTGGAGCAATTAAAGAACATAATAATACCTTAAAACATAATAATATACGAAGATCCAACACTTTTCATTAAGTACGAACATGTACCAAGAAAAATGTTTGATTTGCTATTATTTGGTCAATTTCTTTTTCTGTTTCTTTTTTTTTTTTCTCGGAATCAGTTTGGGCTGCAAACGAATCGAACCAAATCAAATTTACTCTAGTTTGAGTATGATTCAAACCAAACTAGTTTGATTTATTCCAGAACGACCTAATTTCCAATTAAATTAATTACAAACTTTTTCCGAATCGAATCGAAGTTAATTGAATCACGAACTACGAAATTTTTGACAGCCACCGGTATTTTATGCATTATTTTTTTTCACGTGGAACAAAATTCACACGGTTTCCTTTTACCTTTTACCTTTTACAAATTCGCATTGATAGATCATGGGCCAGTTCAAAATTCTCCTATCTTTTACGCTGCTGGATTGATTAAAATCACGGTATCGACCTAGTCAAATGAAATATTTTTCTATAATAAGTTACCATTATATTAATAGTTTTGAGCTCTGATATAAGTTTGGTTCCTGCATTATTAAAGATTGATGGTTGAAGCCATTAGTTGCATTAGTTGCATTATTTGAGATTCAAACCTAAATAATCCGTGAACCAATTTCGAACGAACTATACCCAGTGTGAGTTCGAATAAGATTCGAACCAAACTGATTTGATTTGTTTCAAAATGAATTAATTTTGAATTGAATTAATTACAAACTTTTTACGAATCAAACTCAAATCAAATCACGAACTACAAACTTTTTGTACAACCTTAGAATCAGTACAAGCTAATTATATAACGGCGGAGGGCCTGAGGGCTGAGGGGACCATAAATTTTGCAAGATATCCTCAAATTTATATGTATTTTGTACTAAAACCTTCTTGTTACTTCAATTAACTTCCACGTAAACAGTAACAAAACAGAAGAAATGATCACCATTTACACCATGTTTGGATGGAGAGTAGAGGAAGAGATGCCGAAATTTAAAAAAAAAATACCATATTGTCAAAAATAAATAAATCAAGTTGTCATTTTTTCTGAACAATTATAAAGTTGCTACATCAGTCATTTTGAACGGTGAACACAAAAGGGGCAGTCCGCCCTTCAAAACGACGGACACCCCTTTGTGTCCGCCGTTCTAAACAGCAGACTATATATATTTCAAAAACCAATTTCATTCCAATCTCTTCTGACAATTCACTTGTGCAAATGAGTTGCTCCAATTAAAAGACATCAAATTTGCATGAAAATGAGTGCTCCAATTAAAAGACATCAAAATTGAACAAACAATCAATTTGCACCAACTTTGAATGTGTCAAAGAGCTTCACAGGAGGGGGAAAAAAATGTTCTGCCAATTTAATTGGCGGACTCCAGTCTGGATCTGCCAATTCATGCGGACTCTGTTTTTTAGATCTGTCAATTGAATTGGCAGACGTGGTAGAAATTAAATTTATTAGAAATAGTGGTTATTTGGATTTTTTTTTTTAATATGGATAAATAAAAAATTTCGGAAGAGATGGAATGAAAAGAATGTTTAACAAAATTATGTCGGAGGTAAATAATACATGAGGAAAAATGTTTAACCTTACATGCTTGTAATTAATAGAAACAATATCCTTTTCGATTTGAGGTGTAACGGATGGAAAAAAAAATTGTTGTAAATATTTTCAAAGAAAATGACACAAATACCCAACCTTATATCTTACCTATATAATTCTCATTAATATTTATTTGACACAAACCTACTACTTTTATCGAATTTCTCATTAATCTTCTTAATTTTAATTAACCGAACATAAAATAAGACGGAAAAAAAAATGAAATTTATATTTCCTCATTAATCATTCAAACACAAAAGTTATGTTTGGTTGTAGAGCAAGTGGTGGAGTAAACCCTCTACTCCACTTTTAAGGAGCCAAACAAAGAGTAATTTTGAAAGAGTAAGATGGAGTAATATTTGAGTTAATCCGGATTAAGCTACTCTACCTAGAGAGGTGGAGTAACTTACTCCACCTGTGTGTCCCCCGGTTAGAGTAACATTATATTATAATGTCTCTCTCTTAATTAGCTTACTCCACCAAACTCCAATCAAACTCCAACCAAACATGATTATTTTAATCCGCCTTAGCTCGGAGTAAGAAATTTAATCCTGAGTAACTTTACTCCACAACCAAACATGACCAAAGAGATTAAATATATTAATATTTCTTTTATTCCATTCCATTTCTTTCTACTTACCTCCCCTCCCTTCCTCTACTCTCCTTTCAAACAAGGTGTTAGAATTTAACTATAAGGATTTTTTTTATTGAAGTCCCTCAGTATTTTTCATCGGAGGAAGTAAATTTATTAATAATTTAAATGGGTTCAGAAAAAAAATATCAAATAATTATGAGATGAAGATTTCAATTTGCTAAGAGCAAAACAACGAAATAAGATTGGAAAACAATATTGGTATAGTTCTTCGTTATGATTTGTAAAGCAAAGTCTCAAATGCATGAGAAGTTTAGTGTTGGAATGATATATTTTTAACAAAAGGAATCCAATACTACAAAACAAACATATATCTATGATCAAAATACAGTTAAATGTTGGTGTTTTTTTTATAAACAAGATAGGGGCGAAGCCTCTAATTTTGTATTTATTGATAAATTAGAAATACTAATCAAAAGAAAAAACAAACATAAAGTTTCTCAAGGAGTATCAAACAGAAAAAAAAAATAGAATTTACATCTATTGTAACAATTGACAAATTAACTAAAAAATGGAATAGAATTTAAAAATATTAGTAAACTTAAGTTCATACTAATATCACTTTTAGTTTATTTATATTACCATGTTTAAATCCAGAACTCAACATTTTCACTTGATGTAATTTGTCAACTGGCAATGAAATCAACTGGCAAAGGACGGTTTAAACTAAACAGTTTAAATAATTTGTTTCCACATATTCTTTATGACTAGAGTGGTAAAAACTTGCCATAACTAACGCGTCATGATTTTGATCTCGTACCGTGTCGTGACTTAGTGAACAGTCACACGTGCCGTGCTGTGGCCAAAATGTCAAAAGTGATCATGGCACGCGAGTCACGCTGTGCTCAACGTGCCGTGTCCAAACTAACTGGTCACGTTTAGTCACGTTTAACTATTTTTTTTTATAATTTAGGTTAGTTTATTCAAGATTCACTACTTAATCAAGATCTAACGATCCTAATTACACGTGACTCGCATGACCACGTGCCGTGCCGTGACAAAATCTTTCGCATGATATGCCATATCATGTCAAATTTTCAAAAGATAACCACGACATGCAACACGTAACAGTCAAGCATGCCGGACTATTCTGTACCGCAACTATGCCGTTCCATGACGGAACCGGGTCCGCGGTGCTATTTTTCCAACTCTAATCCTGACTCAGTTTAATCTGTAGTATGAATAGAATATTAAGTTGAATTATTCTAACACCTTGAAACATGCAAAATTCATGAGGTATAACGGCCTATGTAGCAAAGGGGCTTACCTCATGCACAATAAGTTTCCCATACGCATTAAATTAATATCCACCTATCATTCTCTGTCGCCATCACAAGTACAAAATAGACTTATAGTGAAGATCATATCTTGCAATAAACATTAAAAATCGGTTGATGTGATTTTTTTTTTATATAGATAATTTTGACTTGTACCATTCTACAAGAATTTTCAAACAGTTTAAATTTTAAATTAGTTAGATGTGCCCACCTAAAAAATCTTTTATAAACTTTTTTTTTGAGATAAATCTTGTATGAATTTTTAAAACAAAAAAAAAAACAAAGAATATATATATTTTTTTTTCTGAAAATGCTCTAGTTTATTATTCGTCATTTATTCACTCTTTATGATATGTGTTCGTATTAATTAGATGTCTTCTCATTAATTTATGCGAATCTGCCTCATATATAATATGTTTTTTTTGCCATCAAGTCATGAAACAACCAATGTGTTGAGTCATTTTCATTTTCATAAGAGTATGACCTCATTAAAAATCAGGTTTTTTAATTGTTTTTTAATCACGGAATTCATGATCTGGTCTCCTACCATTTATTATTTCTTCATTAAATGTGATTTCTGTCTGCCTAGAATCTGTCTCATTTTCTAAGAATCATAATATATTAGGTGCATCTAAAGCATTTTTGGTACAATTTGATCCTGAACTTGAACAATTGTTGAATGCCTTATAATTTTTTCTTGTGTTATACTGAAATAAGGTAGCTTAAAATTCTAGGCAAGCAGTCAACCTTGAATTCTGGCTCTGTTTTAACAAAACAAGTGAGCATTATTCAATACTAAATATATTCTGAATTTTTTTGTTTGGTCAAGATTATAGACATCTTTAATTTAATTAATTACTAAGAAAGTGGGAGAAATGTTTCCTAAGAAACTAGAGTTTTAAAACAGACTAAGTGTGATTAAGTACAATCAAGGTTCTACATAGAGATTATAGCAGCATAGTGGAGATGCAAAAAAAAAGCTATTGTTTTTTTTCTTTTCAAAATTTATATTCTATATTTCTACTAATTATCAATATGATAAGTATTGGAGAATTGGAGTAACAACTAAATGACAACTAATCTAAGTCTATATTTTTTTCAATCATGCAAATTAGAAGAAAAAAAAAAGATATACAGGGTAACATTATTTAATAGTTCATATTTCATAGTATTATATATTATAATAATAGACAAAGAGTAATTAATTTTATAAGTGAAATAAAGTTCTTATATCTATTTGAATATTTTATATATTATAATAATCAAAATCTGCTTTCAATAAAACGACCGACAGTAATTTTATAGGTGAATACTAGACGAAGAGCAAACAAAAGGAAGAATTAATATTTGAATATTTTTCGATATAGAATTAAAGACTAAATCACAAATAGAAACAAAAACACATAGATCAGTTTAACATACTTATTACAGCATACTATGTAGCATCAAAAATAGGAATAGAAGTACAAAAACCCATGTAAATCGCAAAATATACTCCATGTAGCATAGCGTTTAGCACGTAGCTATTACAGCTATAGCGGTCGTATCTGAAATAACGCACTTTTATCTCATAGCGTAGTTTTTATGGTCCGAAAAAGCTATAGCTGCATTATAGCTAGCTATTTAGAACAATGAGTACAATACATTGCTCTTTTATTAAAAACTTAAGAACATAAATATAATTTTTCTTAAAACATAATATTTTTTGTTTGTCATTCCAAATTCGGCTAGATTTTCCATCCTCCTATGAGTACAACCGTGAAAGAGATTAATATTTATGTTCTTAAGCCACCGTTGGATCAGGAACAATCGTTGGATCACCCACCATTGGAGATTTTCCATCCTCCTATGACTTCTGTTTTTACTGTTCTTAAGCCTCCTATGAGTACAACCGTTAAAGAGATTAATATTTATTTTTCATCCTCCTATGAGTACAACGGTGACTTCTGTTTTTACTGTTTGGTTTAGCCACCGTTGGATCAACTATTTTCAAAGTGGCTTAATAAATAGTAAAAAAATTCCAAAAAATGTAAAATTTGGTCTCCAAGTATATTTTAATATAGAGATCACATCTAACGGTTTAGATCGACCGTTTGGACTTTGAAAATTGAAAAACGACTTGGTTGCACGGGAGCTCAGGAACAATCGATTGTATATTAGCCATTCTCTCTCTCTCTCTCTCTCTCTCTCTATATATATATATAATATAGTTAGTACTACGGAGAAAAATAATTTTCTCATCGCTAAAATACATGGCCATGCAATTTCTAGCCTTTATTCAGATGAAAACAATCAATCTCCACACCTTTTAAATTATGTATATTTATTTGTTAAATTGTTTTGTTGCAAGTTGAACAAGAAAGTGTTATCCTCTTAAGATCGAGTGACCAATTTAATTTGTAGTTTTGTAGAACCTGCACTAATCCACAGAGTCATTAAAATGCACGTTTGAAATGTTTCTAATCAGTATTTGTAATTTTGTAGAACAGTCAAATTTTTGAAAGAAACAGTCAAATTTTTGAAAGAAAAATTCAAAATTTTTAAGGCAAGCTGAGAGATTCAAGAATTGCAGCAGAGAAAGCAATGGTGGCGGCACGATTATGGCTGAAATTTTGTTAATATGTTGTTTTTCGTAGTTATATTTGCTGTGTATTATTTTTAATTTTTTAATCTTTATTGTTCTCAAACATGAGAGTTTTTTTATAAATAAAATCAAATTTAAATATTTCAAAAGAACAAACACTATTGATTTCGTTTTAACAAAAAAAGCTCCACCGATCTGTTGTCTTTTTTTGAAAATCTTTGTAGAAGCTACGAAGTCGTGAGGGACAATCAAACTCTCGACCTCTGGGTAACCAACAATCATAGGACTTTTCTTCTAGCCAACTGTGCTACCTCCCCTTTTCTCCACTAATCTGTTGTCATATTGTATAGATGAGTTATAAAATAGCTCCACCATCCTACGGATCAGTGGAGCAAATTAAATGTGTTTTTGTCTTCGGTGGAGTTATTTTTTGTAGAATCCAAATTAATAGTGCTCATTCTTTTGAAATATTTAAATTTGATTCTATTTTAAAAAAAATATAAATCTGATAGCCACTATCAGAGTTTCAAAAAAAGAAGAAGTAATTTTGTAGAACAGAGACAACATGCAATTAGTATTTATTACTATCAAATGCATGACAATTATATTAAAAAAAATCACATTCTTGATGAGTATTTATACATGTACAATCAATAATACATATTCGAAGCCAATTAATTGTATATATATTTGAATCTAGACAACCGTTGATTCAATCAAAATACATGCGTATGACCCGTGTATTTGAATTTAGACAAATGTTGATTTTGTTAAAATGTAGATGAAACAGCAAGAGAGGTAGTTAAAATTGATGTAACAGTTATCAGAAATGAATTAATTATATAGTTAAAGTGTTAATTAGGCAGTTGGCTGCTTAACTATGCCGTATTATATTAAGCAATCTTAATTATAACCTGTCAATATTGACTCCTTGGGTTAATTACTTCAAATGTCATTAAGATTTTTTCCCCCTTAATTTACAACTACTTCAATGACTATCAGATTCATAAAAAATAATTGTCATATTTTATATTCTATTAGCGGATGGAGTCTGACAAGGTCAATTAGTGTTAATTAATGGGCGTTATCTTCTTAGTTGTCTCCTAGTACTCTCCGTTCCAATGTTCCATCTCTCATTTGCAAATAAACCCAAAATAATTTATTTTTATAATTAACTTAATTTGTTCAGTTCTTTTTTGTTTTGGAAGTCGTGAGAAGGGTTGTTATAGGGTCATGTACTAAAGACCTTATAAATACTATTTAGAATTAAATACTAAGGTCCAAATTACAAGTCCTAGAGAAAGGCCCGGTCAAGACTTCATTCGAGACTTGAATTGACTTTTTGGCCAACGGAAAGGGCTTAGTCAAGCTTCTATTCAAGGCCAAAACCAACCTACCAACTTGCGGGAATGGCCCGGTCGTGTTTCTATTCAAGGTCCAAACCGATATACTAGCCTATAAATACCCCGAATTTCACTGAGCTCAGGGACAGGGATAGAGCCAGACTTTCAAACTATGGGGGGTCAAACTTATAAAATTTTCTTGCGAAGTCAGATTTTCGAATTTTGGGGGTAAATCATTTAAAATTTTTCGCGGAGAATGGGGATTATTTTTACCATTTCATGATATTTATTGTAAAATATAACAAAATTACATATTAGTAAAAAAAAATTTAAAAAATGAGGGTCAATTGACCCCCATAGAGGCTATTTAAATCCACCTCTGTCAGGGAGAGACCCCGCAGTACCAGGTACAAAAGATGATAGAGTTACGTACCTACTGGATCTACAATTAGTTTGACATGGACACGCAATAAATACACTTCCACAAACACGAACTAATCTCCTTAGAGTTAGGACGTGCTTTGGATCGAGTTTAAGAGGGGTCGTATCAGGCTCGAACTCTCAACTTTTGAATAACCACAGTTCTAAGTTTTTTTTTTTGAACCAACTATGCTACCGTCCCATTTCTTGTTCATTTTTGGTTGGATTGCTTGGACACCAAAATTTGCCCCTTCTATTACTGTTGAAGAAAAAAAAATCAAATATCCACACACATGATTAGTAATCAGTAAGTTTTATTATTCTTTTTCAATTTAGGTATATGCCAATTTCCTTGTACAATTCTCTCTCTGGAATCCCCTCAACAGTTGCTTGTGATTTTCTTATCTAAACCAGAAAGTTTAGGTGAATTATAAGGAATTTGTTTGGCTGAAGGGGTGAACTGTTGAAGCATTTGTTATACATCAATTCAGTTAATTTTTTCCATAGTGTGATATCTAGACCTGACTCCAAATATTTGGAATTTACTATAATTAATTGATCAGAGTATTAATTGTTATAAATGATTACATATATTGAGATTAATTAGCATCTTTAGTAGGTAGTGGTTAACTTTTTGGGGAAAAAAAAGGAAGACATTTAGGGCCTGTACTGGCTGCTCCACTGTTCACGTCTACGTGAACAATATTTTTCAGTTCAACTTCTGTGCCTGTGCCCATTCCCAATGGCCTGCCGAACAAGTCCTTAGCTAGGGGGTAGCAGGAAGACTGGAAAGTTTGTTGGGCTAGTATGCAAATATAGCATTTTTTTTATAATTCACATATCCAAGTACATGAATAATCACATGAAATGGATGCCAACCTAGATGGTTATCTCATTTAATCATTGACCTATCAAGAAAAGACCTCAAAATGAAATTTATATGCATTAATTGGGTTTTCTCAAAAGTCACTCTCATGAAAGAAATTTAATAATTAGTCAATCTCTTTTCTTTTATTTTTCCACAGTATTCCCTAACGCTTTTAAATTTCTTTTTCAAATCATAAAAATTTAAAATTCTTTCAGTCTCAAAACGTCTAAAAGTCTAAAACTCTAAATTATATGCAATAAATTATTTAAGCAATGGATGACTTACAGATAGGTCTTCTTCATATTTTCTCTAGAAATTTTTAGGGGTTGTTTATTCATCTACCAATTAATTTTTTCATTCATAATAAATATTAATGATCTCATCAGAACTTACTTTAGCTGTAATGGCCCATGTAAATCATTTTTTTTTATTATTATCTCTAAACACCTAATTTTGGCAAACCATTTATCAGCAACTTTGTAAACATGAAACCTTCTACAATTATTAATTTAATACCCAAATTAAGGACTTATTGATATTAAAAAAAAAAAAGACATGTTGATCAAAGAAGGTTTCATGATCCAAGCTCAAGACAACTGCCAACCAAATCTGACAAATGTTATCAAAATGGTGAAAGATGTACAAAAAAACAACCAAAACATGAGCAGGCATGCATGATGAATGACGTAGGCTTTAAAGACATGCCAAATGGTCCTATGTCGTCATAAAACCTAATTTTATTCTGTTTGAACAACCAATTGGGTGGCCCAAATTGATGCCAAATAGTTTTCAATGGCCCAGTTAGATGCCGCCAAGTGGCGCTAGATCGGCCAATCGCCGTCATCGGCTTTTGTCTTATTGGACAATTCATGTATGATATAACCTCTCTAGTTCACATCTACCCCTTTTAGTTTATGGTGACAACTGATAAGAACATAGGCAATGAGTGATGCAAATTTGTAATAATAGCCTTAAATATATATATATATATATATATATATTTTTAATTCTATCAAAAGGGAACGTAAATGGGAACGAGAATGAAAATTTTTGAATGACCGAAATATTGTGTGCGTGAGAAAATTTTCGCAAAATCTGAGTGAATTTTTTTTCACACGCGCATAGTAAACGCCAAACAGGACCTAACATAGTTTTGTTAGAGAATGGGATGGAAGTGGAAGAAAGTCCATTCATTCATTATTTCATTGTCAAAGTTAAAAAAAAAAACAAATTAGGGCTGTTTTGAGTTTGATTAAATATTGAACTTTACAGGGTGACAAATGAAAATTTCTGCTGTTTTAAGGATGTGTAGAAAGCATCCTTATATAGTCCTCTTTCTTTACAAAAGAGGGTCTCATCACTTTGTTCTTGTAGCATTAACCTGTTCTTCTGTAGAAACTTATCTGTGACCTTTTGTGTACCATTACCTGTTCATAGTCATTAGGTGCTTTGTCTTAATCGTAACTCGTAAGGTCCACAGTAACAATACTTGCGTTTTATTCGCGGAATTATTTTTAGGTGTTTCTGAACAGTATCGCGAATAAAACGCTTGATAGAACTTTTATCGAATAATTCATGAATAAAACGCAAATCACGAATTATTCGTGATAAAAACGTGAAACAAACGCCAATTTTTTTTTCTATTTTTTTAGGGACGTTTTTGGTAAATTTTTTGGCTTCCTTGTTGTACCAAATTATTTCCGAATTATCTGAATTATACTTGAATAACGAATTTTTGACCCATCCAAACTGAACTCGAACCATTGATTTGTCATGACTATGGTAAGGTCACTAATAAAGTATTGTTGAAGAGTCGCTACACATATATTTGCAAAAAAGAAAAAAAAAGAAAAAAAAGGGTTGCTACAGATAATCCCAATAAGATTGTGACCCCAATGGCTGAACAGACAGGTCAAACATCACAACACAACTGGTTTCTCTATAAAAGATAATACGAACAGCGCACACTGTTTGTCAATAGAGATTTCTATTTTTGTAACCAGTCCGATCTTCATCTGACGATGTAGAATGTGTGATAGAGGTGAATCAATGTGGTCCCTATGAGAACAATGTGTTTGGTATTAGGAGCCCTTTGATTGTGGATGGATGGCCTTGATCTGGACACGTGGCAAGTGACACGTGCATGCCATGTGGGGGAATAGGGTGTAAAATTATTGGACCCATAATGAGTCTCTATCAAAGTCTTTTGTGACAATTAGATAATTATCTCTTATTTTTAACAAGGGATTAATTAATTCAAGGGGATAATTTTAAAAAGGCAACCGTGGAATAAATTATATAATTGCCAAGAGAAAATAAAAAAAAAAATGTAACGGGTCTGACTCCTCTAGAATCATCTTGATAATTTTAATTAATTAATCATTGATGTGAACTCTGAGCTATTAATTTAACAATTTCATAATATCATGCTTGTTTAGAAAGTAAATATAAATGTATGGATGTCTATATTTATTTTGTTTGGATGAATTCAATAAAAACCCTAATAATTTTAATTTTATTTTTGATAATATACTGCATACATATATTTTCTTTGGAATTTCACATTTACTGGAGCTTATAATATTTTCAGACCTTCAGATCATATAAAATTGTTCCTTAATTATATCCCCAAGAAAGAGTTATTTTTTTTTAATGTCACAAGAAAGAGTTATTTGAAAGGTAAAATTTTTCATTAAAAGTTTAAGTGATTGTTCAAGTACAAACTTGTGATACTAAGATATTGACAAAATAGCATTTCAGTGTCACAGTATTTTGATACCACAAGTTGCTGCAAAGTGTTTTTTTTATTAATTAAGGTTTCAAAAATTTATAATAAATTTGAACTCTTTGTTGTTCTTTCTCACGATGTATTAATTCATCCATATAAACATAATTTAATTTACTTAATAGATACTTAAATACAAATTATCAATTTAACATTTCATTAAATCTTTAGTAATTAGAGTCATGGATTTAACAAAAATAAATTATAAAATCAGGTGCCAGTGGAGTCCCTTTTAATTATGTGTCAATCGATCGTGTATAATATCTCATATTGTAGCTTACCTAAGAATATTATTTGGAAAATATTTTTTATCATGAGCATCATTTTGTAAAATAATCTTATCTCGTACATGATTCGACATTGTTAAATACTGTACGGTTGAGAAGATATATATATTTAAAAAAGGTACGTACGTTTGAGAAGATATTGAACATAAATACACATAATTGACGTCATACGTTAAATGTGAATCATATACATTTTTATATAAAATTTGATCCCCTGTAAAAATAAGTATGTATACATATTAGTTGACATTTGTGGCTAATTAATTTTGCATATATATCAGTTACCGGACGTGGTATATAAAAGTGTTTGTGCAATGAAATTATATTGGACGGTTGTTTGTTAGCATACTTCAAAATATTTATCCTTAAAATGTGAATATGCCATACCATATTTCCAAATTAAAATGACTATTAATGTCTAGGGTAAACTAATAAAATTTGTTATTTCTGATTAAGAAGGTATTGTATTACTGACGGAAGTATCTGCAACAGTATGAACACTACTGTTAAGTATTTTTATCTTCACAGGCAGATTCTTGTATGTCAAAGTAGTCGTAGAAGCATATGATTTGTCATCTTGACATTTTGTAATTAATGTCCAAATTACCCTACTTCTCGTATGAATTCGTATCCAGTGTAGTACCGCAAAAGGGAATCTTTTAGAATGATTCTCTTTTGAATAGATCCGGACCGTTCATTTAACTTGGCACGAATCTCAAAGCCCAATAATAGTGCCCCCTATTTTCACCCGAATCTCAAACCGGCTGAGATTTAATCTCAAACCGTAAAGTGATGCGCATCCTCTGTAGTAATAGAGAGGATACGGATCCCTTCTTGTATGCTATTGTGTGTGATCGAACACATTGCAATAAGGTTTTTTGAATATTAATGAATTTTTCTTTGAAAGGTATATGGAAGAAACTTCACACATCACATATATGATAAGATTATATATAGACAACATGTTTTGTTTTGCAGTGTTAATATGGGATTTTTTTTTCAGGCTTAAATTTTGCAGTTTTTGTTAGGATAATGAATATTTGTTGACCATACACAATTTTGGGTATTACCACGTTTGGCAACTAATTTAATGACTAACCGCTCTATTTAATGACTATAAGATCACGACTCATGAGGTTTTAACATACCATTAAAATTTAACAAAATAATTAATGATATTATAAAACAAACGATATATAAGAGGGCCAAGGGCATCAACGGGTATGGTAAGAGTCAGGTGGAAGTATTTTTATATTCATACCCATTACAAATTGTCTTTATCCGTATTTTACCCTTACCCGCTACAAATTATCTTATTCGTACTCTACTCTTATCTGTTATGGTTGTTGAATAATGAAACGGTAGCGTGTAAATAATAGGTAATACTAATATAATAATTATTTTTATTATTTATTAAATAAAACATTAAAACATATAAATTCATTTTACACATGCATAATATTTTATTGAAAAAAAGTATAATTATGCATGCTAAACGCAAGTAAACTAATTAAAGTACTATTTTCAATACTTATGATATATATAATATATATACTTTTAATTTTTTATAATTACTCGATCGGGTAACGGGTACGACATAGTCTTTACACGTTTAGATAACGAAAAAAAATCTTACCGTACCCGATAAGTTTACGAAAAAAAACCTTATCCGTACCCGTCTTATCAGATATAGTACGGGTCGGATAAACAAATAAAAGGGTGCCATATATTGACACCCTTAATTAGGTGAACCCAAACACTGTGTCTTTGCTTGTTTGGGCCCCTGATAGGTACTGTCAAATATGTGAATACCTAAAATTTGAAATTTGAAGTAATGCATTCTACAACTGTGTGATTTTTATGATGTGGATATATTTTTTAGTCAGCATCGATCACCTCTTAACGTCGTACGTACATATAAAATCTACCTGAATTCTTCTTCTTTTCTATAGAAAAAAGAATTATACACAGTAATTTGTTTATGTTCTCCATGATGATTTGCGCTACAAAAATTATTTTGCAAAAGTTTATCTGCACTAAAGTACATCAAATTAAAAGTAATTTGCTAATATATAATTTAGAAAATATTTACAATAACTTCCCTTATTTTTCATCCCATCCTAATTAAATATGTAAATTGTTCTTTCGTATAATTAATGAATAAATATGTCTTTAAGATAAATTTCGTAAATTCCAAAAACAAATGACTAGGTACATGCTAAGGATCTTATATAACACCATTGATCATGAGATCCTGGATTAGGGTTTACCAGATGGCAGTTCAAGCAGGCTCACTTAGTTCTACGCTTTGCCTGGAAAATGATATTAGCATGACACATGAGATTGGAGGCCCACCGACATATGCCAAATCATCCTGCCAGGTGGCATGGCACTCTTTTCAAGGAAAACAACTTACTACTCTCTCTCTCTCTCTCACATAGAAGTTGACTTGTGCAGTTGCGCCCCTATTAATACCCTACCTTCCTCCCTCCTTTCCTCCATTCTTCTCTTCTAATTCTCTTTAAAAAAATCATGGCCATGAATATGAACTACCTCAGCATGGTGGAGGCAAAGTTGCCTCCCGGCTTTAGGTTCCACCCGCGAGATGACGAACTAGTGCTCGACTACCTCTGCAAGAAAGCTGGAGGCGGTGGCGGCAGCAGCGTCAACAATTTCTATGGCTTCCCGACTTTGGTCGATGTTGACTTGAACAGAGTCGAGCCGTGGGATCTTCCTGGTTAGTCATATAAATTACCCAATTTCTATTTTTATTTTTTCATGTTTTGTCCTTGCATAACTCTCTCCATGTACTTGCATAGTTTTTTTTTTTTTTTTTTTTTTTTTTTTTCATGTTTTGATTTTTCCGGTTGATATATGCAACAAAAATTCCTCAAATTTTGTATGCAGTATAGATAATCGCATATATATTCTATGATCTTCTTTAATTGTCGTCTCAAAGTTTAAGAGAATGATATATAAGATAATAGGTATTTCATAAGGTAATTTTGGATATCAAATTTTCTGGTAAGCACTACCAAGTTTCCAAATATATATATATATATATATATATATATTCTGGTTAAGGACAGATAGGATTAACTGGTAAAAAATCATGAAAATTTATGTTCTATATCTCAAGCATCGATCTCCTGATGCATGCGGTACTACATCTATTCTAAACTTGAAAATTTGTAACCTAAACTACTACCATTACTATGAACCAAGTAAAACTTGATTGATCTGCTTTTGATCTAATTAATATGTCAAATTCATGGGGCATCACATTCACATCTGAAGATTTTTATTTAATTTGATAGATTGATACTTTTGTCGTATGGGTCCCTGATACTAGTGATATTTCAACTTCTAAGAGAAATTAATTTAATATGACTTCTACTAGAAGACAATTTTCAGAAAGCACCTTGCACATGTGTTGCCTTGCAAGGTTGTGAGAAAAATTCTTCACTATAATTATTTTTCAATTGTGGTCCTCGGAATTAATGGAATTCAAGAAATTTATTTTTCTTGGAATTTTTCTTGGTGAAGTGGGTAATATTAATAACCCTTGAATAGTATGTTCCTAGGATACAAGAGCATCAATTTATAATGAGAACAAGTTCACACGTCTTGTTCTCTTATTTTTGGCTTTTTCCACAAAAAATCCAAAAATAACAGAAAATTATTCCCCTTTCCTAAAGAGTGTGGCCCCTTCTAAACCTCTTAAATGTGGCATCCCTCTAACATGATGGCGTGCCCACTTTATATCCCCTTATAAAGAAAATTGGTTTTTTCTGTGTCTTTTGTTGAATATATTTCTATGCAACAATTCACTGCATAGGTATATATTCAACTCTCTATACAAAATATATGCTATAAAAGTTTAGAAACCACCTTAACAAATTCAATTTTGCGGAAACCAAATTTAGATGGGGACAAACTAATCCAAAAGGACACCTTTCCCATTGCCTATTGATGGAAATGCTAACAATTTTATTTTGGAAAAGGACAAAAAAATATCTGATCTGAAACTTTTATAGTAAATATGCTTTGTTCCTTTCTTATGAAGATTCAAAAAGTTAGATAAATTCTGCATTTTTTCTCAATTAATGAGAATTTTGCCCATCAGAGCAACAACTATATATGGTTGTTTTTTTGCAATATGGAAAGCTTTTCTAATATGGTCAATTTACTTCTTTTTGATAAATGCATAAAGCAAAAGGAACAAAACTTGAATTTCAAGAGGAATAATTCATTTTTTTATTTGTGAAAAGGAAGTTTATGATAGGAAATGATACTATTTTATTACATATTAGAAAAGTCTTTTTCAACAAGTATTAAACAATTCAGAAAAATATATGAGAATAAGTCATAACTTCTTTAGAAAAGTATATTCTAGCTAGATGTTTTTATTTTATTTATTTATTTATCTTATTTATGTAGTTATTTATTTATTTTTGCGCCTTAATGCAGTGGAGGCATGTGTGGGAGGAAAGGATTGGTACTTTTACAGCCTGCGAGACCGTAAGTACGCGACTGGGCAGCGTACCAATAGAGCAACTGAATCGGGATACTGGAAGGCAACAGGAAAGGATCGCCAAGTTAACCACAAAGGGGTGCCCGTCGGCATGAGAAAGACACTTGTGTTTTACCAAGGAAGGGCGCCAAAGGGAAAGAAGAGCGACTGGGTCATGCACGAGTTCCGTCGGGAAGGGCAAGGCGAAATGACAAAGTTCTTCAAGGTAACTGACAAAGTTCCTGGCTTTTTAAATATTTATTAAATAGTTTAAGCCTAGCTAATTTAATTAAGCCTTTTTTCCCTAATTGAATTTTGAAGTAGTGATGTTACATACAATTGTGGGTTTCTTTGATATTCATTTAGAGAAAAAGAGGAGTCAGGTAGGCATGCTAGGATATGACATATTTTTTTAGATCACAACTATAAGGATGTTTAATTGATTTATGAAAAGTGTAGGTGATATTATGATATTCTTGTAATTCCTAGGATAAGTTTCTGAAAAAGTTGCTTCTGGTTACGAGTTTTGCTTGTTATGAAAATAGAATTCTTTTAAGTTAGAAGTTTAATTATATTGGGAGTGATAAAAATAGTTCATTTTACTGATATGAACGAGCGACAGCTGTTCATCCCCAGCATATAAAGTAAAAAAAGATTAATCCTAATTTTTATTTTTATTTTTATTTTTATTTTTATATAAGATAACAAGCAGTAGTTTTGGGGTCAAAATTAGCAACCTAAAAACTTTTGATTATTAACAAATAAAAGTTTGACCAAAATTATTAACTTTCCACACATTTAGTATAGTTGTATATTTTATCTCAACGCAGAGATAATTAATGAGCTGTTTTTGAATGGATATGATGTAACATATATTAATTTCAAATGCATATATGTAGAAGACTATTTGAAACTCATGTGAAAAGTCAATGCTTTATTTTTAATGAAAAAACTAATAGCATGTGGTTTTGGATTCAAACAATTAAAGGCGATAGATCATTCTTTGCCATATAAAAGGTCCATGCATGACATATGCTAGAGATATATACTAATCTCATGTGCACATAGGTGATTGGAGGCGAGTTCAACTAAGAAGTTAAATTATTGTACCTTATATTTTTATCTTCTATATAGTTGAACAAAAATGAAGTCACTATTGTGCCAGCTACATGCATGCATGTATTCAGAATATAAGTTCTTTCTCTATCTATAGATCCCCAAAGAATATTATTATTCGCCAATCATTCAAGATTAAGGCAAAACATCAGGTCTATTTTCTAGTCTCTCATAACAAAGTCTAATTAAATTGAATAGTTTAGCTTCTATATCTTATTTTGCAATTACTTGATTACATCCTTATCAACCAAAACAGTGACAAAATATTTCTTCTAAGATCAATTAGGCACAAAATACAACCGATGTCGCCCATAATATATATATATATATATATATATATATATATATATATATATATTATATACTAAATATAAATATTAATTAAAATGATCAGTGGACTTAATTTTTCTTTTTTGATCTTACTACAAGTCAAAGTTTTCTTCTATTTTTTATGATCAAGTACTGCATTCTAACCACAGCCATAAACATAGTTAAGATGCTTTTCTTTTTTAGTTTGTGTTGTGAAGTCAGGAAAAATGGGAAAAGTATGCAAAAAATATATACCAGACGTGAGGAATATGACTCCTTCTAAAGGGAATACCACAGAACTAAAAGACATAATTGATAGCCATTATTTTATTTTACTGGCTTCAAGAAAATGCCATATTATTATTTCCTTCACTAGTCTAGCTAGCTTGGTAGTTCTAATTTATGTCACTAATATCACATAACTAAATAGAATGAGTTAGATAAAATATAAACAATCACACCTAGAGATTAATCTTTTAATTATGTTTACTTCTCTTGTAATAGGAGGATTGGGTGTTATGCCGTGTTTTCTTCAAGAGTCGGAGCATGATAGCTACCTCTAATAAACCTACAATGGAGAACAGCTACTTGACTGACACAGCCTCGACCTCTCTCCCGCCTCTTGTCGACACGGCATTTATAAACTTCGACCAGCCTCAACAACGAAGCATGGAAGGGTATCAGCAAGTGTCCTGCTTCTCCACACTTCTCCAAAGTGCAATGCCAACTAGCAGCAACCATATGCCTATGGTAGAAGGTGGAAACAAAGCTTTTAACCAATTTGCCAGGTTTGATGGGGCTATAAAGAGAGAATCCCCTCAGAATTTGGGGCAAGGAGGAATCGAGAACTACTTGATGGAGAACGGTCTTTCTCATTTACTGAATACGTGTTAATTAAGAGCGAGAATCGCGTGATGATTTGCATATTGCGAGAAATATTCATGTTTAATTAATTAACCTGTGGAATTGATTGGAGAAACCCTTGTTTTTTAGCAGGCAGCAGGAAATTGGTTTAGGATTGCTTTTGGATGATAACTTGGTTTTCATCTAGGCTTTGTATATAGTACTGAAACAAAACAAAACAAAAATATCATCAAAAATTAAAGAATGATTGGTTAACTTTGGATTGTACATAGTTTCTGCAACTGCAAGTAGTGAATTATCTAAGGATTTTGTGTTGTTTTGAAAGACTTATGATATTGATACAGAAAAGAATAACAAAATTGATTATATTATATATTGCGTTTTGTTTGCTCATGAACTAAATGTAGTCTCTTTGTGTTGTTTGTGATTAAGTGCATGCACTGAGGATAGGGAATGGGCTCTGTTATTGATGGGTTTTTTTTTTTTTTTTGTAAAAAGAAAACTATAAATATATCCAAATTACAAACACTTCTTATATCCATCAAAGGAATGGATACCTTAACCAATTTTAAGTGCTCATCTATGTTAATTTCTGTTGGCAATTAGACAGATAAATATAAGAGTAAACAATTAATAAACATATTAAAAAGAGAACGAAAATATCTCCTTACTTTAAATATTACGTGCCAGCATATATGTAATAAGTGTGATTGAATCTATTATATACTGCTAACAAATGCAACAAAAACTTGTATTTTTGGTTTAAGTTAAAAAAAAAAAAACCAATATATAAACGTAACATGGTGATGGGGCCATCCCCACATGGCGTTGGGAACAAAACGGAATCTTCTCTGCCTCTTGCCAGTTGCCACGTACACCTTAGCTGATTGATACTGGGGTGCAATCCTACATAGCAAACATATAGGCCCTGTTCAGCGTACAATGGAAACAAGAATGAGTTTGGGTTTTGAACTAATTTTTACTGTGTATGTGGGGAAAAAATCAGTTGAACATGAATGAGTTTGGATTTTGAACTGAATTGTTTTCGACGCACACAGTAATGCACCGAATAGGACTACATACTTTGGAAAACCAATGTACCAGGAAGAATTAATATCTTTATATGACTGGTTCATCAAATTTAACAGATGGACTACATCTCTGAAACTATTAGAGTTTCTAATCTGTTGTGACAGTTTATAATCCAGTTTCAGAGATGTGAGAGAGTTTCTTATTTAGCAACTATGCATGAAAGTTTTTTTTTTTTATATAAATTCCATACTGGTCAAATAATTAGCTCAAATTATTTTTTTTAATTATTTCGACTGAAGTACTACCGCAAACATATTAGTCAACCTTTATATATATAAACTAGTATCGTGCCCGTGCGTTGCAACGGGGCATATTATAAGATTGAATAGAATATGAAGAGACTTTTTTGTTTGACATTCACACAAAAAAAAATATTTAAATGAAAATAAAAGATACATATGAAAAAAACAGAGGTCTAAATAATAAATAGCAATAAAAGAAATAACAACAAATGAAAAGATGATCAAATATAATATGAAAAAAGTTCTTAAAGTATTATTGCCAGTGTGATCATCTTTGATGTAGTCCAACATTTTTTTAAAATGAACAAACAAAATATGAAAAGTAGATTATAATTGCTCAAATTAAAAATATATAATAAAACGGTGGATTAACCAAACAGTGAAATTGTTGGATCAGCGATTTTCAAAGTAACTTAATAAATAGTAAAAAAATTCCAAAAAAAAGTAAAATTTGGTCTCCAAGCACACATTTCAATATGGAGAACATGTTGAGCGGTTCGGATCAACTTTTTGGACTTCGAAAATAAAAAATGAATTGGTTGTATTTCAATCGAAATACAACCGAAAGCATATTAGTCACACACTCTCTCTCTCTCTCTCTATATATATATCTATATATATATATATAGTAGAACTAGGGTGCTCCTAAGTTCACCCAACCTCTTGTGAACTTGACTCTAAAATATATCGAATTGACTTTAAACGATGAATCCAAACCGTTAAAATCCTTCTACCTAATGATTGATGCATCTACATGTGAAAATTTTAAAGTTTCGAATTAATTTAATATAGAGTCAAGTGGTCAAAGGAGTCCAAAAAATGAATGCATTAAAATTAATTTATAAACCTTAAACTTTTGACCACTTGACTCTATATTAAATTAATTCGAAACTTTAAAATTTTCACATGTAGACGCATCACTCATTAGATAAAAGGGTTTCAACAGTT
Organism: Carex arenaria; assembly: GCA_964058825.1. NCBI lineage: Eukaryota > Viridiplantae > Streptophyta > Magnoliopsida > Poales > Cyperaceae > Carex > Carex arenaria. The sequence goes on along the minus strand of CAXKVW010001384.1, from coordinate 9,775 downwards.
TGGATTCATCGTTTAAAGTCGATTCGATATATTTTAGAGTCAAGTTCACAAGAGATTGGGTGAACTTAGGAGCACCCTAGTTCTACTCTATATATATATATATATATATTAAAATCCCAAGTCATAGAAATCAACCAAGTGTACCTAAACTCCTTTCCCGTGTTGACAATATATATATGTATTATTATATTACTTTGATCAAGCCTTTATTTCTTAAACAATTCAAGAGATATTACCGAAAACAACACATACCTAATTATCAAACTTAAACTGCCTAAATTTTAATTTAACAATACAAAACAAGTACTGAATCATCACTTTAGACTAGTCTACATCATTATTTAATACACAAGTAATCATAATGATTGATCAGCTAACAATCATTCATCAATAACTTTGAAAAAGACATTTAATTATTTAAATGATAAGAATACAATATTAAAATAAATTGGCATGAAAATAAATGGAGAAGATCAGTTAATAAAGTTTATTATTTTGTTAGATTAAAATTAATCATTTGAATTAAAATACTAATTAACTCTATTTTATTGTGCTACTTTTTTTTTGGCCAAACAAAATTAACTCTTCCAATGATATATACTCAGCAGCTAGCGCAACAAAGAAATGTGGTGTTCAAATTAATAATCTGAATTTATATCTTTTCCGACACACACAGAGGTTGGCTAATATCAAAATGTTTGCACACGGGTTCTGTGCAACCAAGTCGTTTTCCGATTTTTAAAGTCTAAATGATTGATCCAAACCGTTAGATGTGATTTTATATTAAAATGTGCTTGGAGACCAAATTTTACATTTTTTTTTAAATTTTTTTACTATTTATTAAGCCACTTTGAAAATCGCTGATCCAACAGTAGCTTAACCAAACAGTAAAACTAGAAGTCACCGTTAGATCAGCAATTTTCAAAGTGACTCGATAAATAGCAAAAAAATATATAAAATTTGGTCTCCAAGCACATTTTAATATAGAGATCACATCTAACAGTTTGGATCAATCATTTAGACTTTGAAAATAGAAAAACAACTTGATTGCGTGGGAATCGTGGTGCAAACATTTTGATATTAACCAACCCTCCTCTCTCTCTCTTGTGAAAAACTTGACAGCGGCTGCCAAGTTGCGCTCTCTATATATATATTGAAAAAAAAAGGCATGCGACTGCCCGTTCATTGGAAACCAACAAGAAAAATCTATCCGACATATAACATTCATTATATCTACAGGAGACAATTATTAGTTATACTTTAATTAACTCTTGATTTTATTAATTTTTAACAATATATACTCATAATTTTCTATGCTGTTGTTGATAAATTTGATCAAGTTTAATTATTTGGAAGAATATTTATATAATTTGTAAGATTCTTCCCAAAAAGGATGGAAAATAAATATGTTTATTCAAATTTCAAACATGAAAAACTAATCATGTGCAATTTGTTTCAAAAAAGGGTGGCAAAGAAATGAGAGAGAGAGAGAAGCCAGAACTCAGCACATGAATTCCTTCAGGCCCACCAATTGATATCTTAGCTCAATAAATGTATTACTTCAATAAGAGTGCTAGATCCAAGCAATCATTCTCATGCACTAATTTATGTGCAAGAGGGATACTTGTCATAATTAGCATGCCATTTAATTCCATGTTGGATCTATAATAATAGGCTCCAATCATGTGCTCTTATACTTCTATAATATATGTTGACAATAAATACGAAATTAAAATGCCACAGTCGACCAATATATGTTGACAATAAGAACTGAGATGTCATTTCTATCCGAAGTTTTTATTTTTTTGGAACCGAAATAGCATTTCGGTCCAGTATGATTTTACAGTTTTTCATACCAACGGTCACATAAAATCACACCAGGCCGAAATGCTATTTCGGTCCTAAAAAATAAAAAATTCGGATTGAAATGGCATCTCGATTGTTATGGTTATGTAAAAAAATTAATCATGTTGGTTTCATAAAATTATTATTTTTAATTATGGTTTATAAAAAAAATTCACAGTCGACGCTCTCTTTTCGCATTTGTACCATTACGGCCGGGAAGAAATACCGAGGAACGAGTTTCTGTTTAAATTTGTTACACAAAAGAAATCAGCAAATATCAGGGTGTCAGATTTGTTTTTGTTTTATTCTATCTTATCTAAGAATATTTCATCTGTTATCGTTGAATGTTTTAGTTTTTAGTTGTGATGCCTTATTATAAGTAAAATGAATTTGGGAAAGGAAAAAAAAAATAACTTCTTGCAAATATTCAATATACGACATTTCAACCTCTATAATTCAATTTATAACCCGTTTTTAGAACGATAACGATATTAGAAGTTATCTGTACTAACTTCCATGTCAACACTGCACCAAATTTAATAATTGAGCATTAGCATATTTGACCAGCATAAAACAAAGTATGGACAGCATACTTCTAATAAAAAAATCCACCTTGTTCAGAGTTTCAAACAACACAACGACTTATGGGATAATTTTCACTTAAATACACACCAAAATTCAAAAGGGTAAGTTACGTAATTCCCACAAAAAAAAATGAAATCTTAACTGAAACGCAGACAATAAATTTTAGATTTCTGTCTTTTCTGTCCGAGCCCGGCCCATAAATATTTAAGATTTAAAACAGGCTACGGCTTAGGTGAAAGCCCATAGAAAACCATACTCCTCCTCGCGAAGTTACGCTACCAACGCTGTGCTTCTGTAGCAATAGCGACGATGCAGAAACCATCTCCTTGGCGAGGGAGAGCAGTTTGGATCCGATGCTGTCCGATCCGCTTTAAAATCTGTGCTCACAGATATTAAAGCACCGTGCATAGATGTTAAAGCGGATCAGGCGGCTTTGAAATCCATCGAACTCAGTTTGTCTGATGGGCATCGAACCCAAACTGAGTTTGATATGTTCTATAGCCGTCCGATCCGCTTTAAGATCCATGCGTGACACTTTAATATCTGTGTGCGACCGCATTAATATACATGCAAACAGATCTTAAAGCGGATCGGACCACTATAGAACCCATTGGACCCAAACTGCTCCAAGCTCCTTGTGATTCGTGCCTTCGTCCTAGTGTAGCAATGAGACACTCAAAATTGCATTAGGCCAACATCTTTTTAACGATAGAACCTCTGTTTTGCTAGTTCGTGCTGTCCTGATGAACATTATCTGACAATGATGGGAATGATTGAACATTATATGTTCAAATAGAATTAGATGCAAGTTCAATTTGTAACCGCATTACTCTTGCATCAACTTGCTGAGCATTTACTCTTGCATCAACTTACATTATTGTATACATACAAATAACAGCCATTTCAAAACTAATAAAGGTTTTTTTTAATCTGATGAATTGTTAGTTGCCTCTCTTCCAATAAAAAAAATGGCATCGTTGATTCAACATACAAACAGGAAATTTTGCAACTCAAAACTGATTTTCTGAGGAAACAAAATTAAAACACAACAAAAATTCTAGCTCCAAAAGCTAATCAAAGTATACCCTTAAATATGAAATTATCAGCAAGAGGCATTTAGTATGCTAAATTATTTAGAGAACCCAGATTTAAAGAAAAAAAAATTATGTCTCATTTGTGAGCAGTTATCTCTTTTATGATGCCTTCTGTAAGTGTATCCACATCATAATTCTTTCCAAAAAATTTGACAAACTCCATCTTTGGGTTCATCAAGTACCTGAAAATGACAGAATCAGTATGAAAAAAATAAGAATATTCATTGAATAATCAACTTTAGAGAACATAAAACATAAAAGTACTGTGAGTTACAAGAAATGACAAACAAATTTACTGTCTGGAGGCTAGAAGTTGCTTGTGTCAACTACAGAACTGAATGCCTAGGTACATACCATTACTAATACCAAATACCTGTCCAACACTGCATTCCTGTATGGCAACTGATAAGTATACTACCCGAACAAGTGTTATATACCTTCCCTATATACCTTTCTATATTTCTGACAATTTACTTTTTCAAATTCAGAACTTTACACAAGGGAAACAAGAATTGATTGGTTTTAACTGGTATAATAGGTTCCTTGCCTGATGGAACACGATGACTCAGTGCAAGAGCCAAATGTGAACTGATCCAGAACAATCCACATAAACCCGAATTGATTTGGAATCATCAGTCAAAAATTACAGAACCCAAAGCAATCAAACCAGACAACTGGATCATGATCCTAACCTGACTGGAAAATAAATCTAAGTTGAAAAGACATGCACTTCTAATTAATAACTTTGAAATGATATAAACCTAACTCAAACCCAACCAAAAACAAATGACTAGTTTACCCAAAATTGACCCAACCAAAAAAGGAAATGGAGCAGAAGGCCCAAATGGAACAACTCAAGACCTCAATTTGATGCAGAGCAGTGATGACTAGACCAAAACGCAACCAAGGAGAGAAATTGACTAGAACAGTCAAACCTTGAAGAACCAAAGAATGGTCGACAAGGTAACAATTTGTTCACCTCACAACTAACAGACTGTAAATAGATTGGAGGTAAAGCGCATACATGACAATAGAATGGTCAACAAGGTAATCAGAGTCTTGCTCATCAGTCTTCATATAATAAACTCGGAATGCACGTGCAACTTGTTTTATCTCATCTGGCTTACCAGTTAACCCTATCAATCTTGGATGAAAGTCTGCAAAAGAACTATGCCAGATTAATTAACATAACATTGCATATAACATTTTGTGGTAAGGTCCGGAAGAAGAAATACTGCTACATCATAAGACCCACTTGTAATTACAAATGCTCGCAAATTATTACACGATCTCAATACAGTACCAGCCCTGTCTTGTGCTGGTACGGTAACAGTCAGTTTCCACCAAAACCAAAATCTTGTAAGTGGCAACTTGGGCCTGATCATGGAATTTAGATATTCAGCACAAGTGGCAACTTGCCTGATCATGGGATTTAGATTCGGTACAAGCGGCAACTTGCCTGATCATGGGATTTAGACATTCGGTACAATTAGCTATCAGCACAGACTGGCACAAAAATGCAAGCCATGTTGCAAGTAGAAAAGGTTAAATTTCATTAAGAAGATAGAATGCAAACCATTGACATAATCATGAATTTGCTCCACAGTATCTCTCTCGGGATCAACTGATATAAAAACAGGTACAATTTCCATCTTTGTCTTCTCCTCTACATGTTACATAATTAAAGAACCATTTATCTGTTAGTAGCGATAAGTGAAACATATTAGGACAGTCAGGCCTTGGCATTTCTGCCAGTATAATTAAGCATTATAATTGCAGGTTTGAATTTGAGGGTAATTTATGGCTAACTTGATTGAGCTGATTCTCATTCTCACAATTCAGCCTAAGGGAATTGAACCTAGCACTGAATTGCGCAACTGCTTCAGCTCAGCTTTAATTTAACCTCAACTCTTCAATTAACATGCCAAATCCAAAAATGAAAAAAAAAAAAGACCCAAAGTGCAAAGATTGTTCTCAAATTTGGTCCATGTATAAGTTCAACTAGGTAACCGCAAGAAGTCTTATATACATACTTATCTTATCAATAGCAGTGACCATTTTTTGGAGCTCATCAGGGCAGATATCAGGGCAGTGAGTAAACCCGAAGTAGATCAACGTCCATTTTCCCAAAAAGTTCTTGTCAGTTTTTATATTTCCATTATGGTCCACCAGCTTGAATGGGCCCCCTATGGCAGCAGTGCCAGCTGATGGCCCAGGCTTCACCGAACTCGTTCTTGATTTCAATTCTGTAATGATAAGAACAGAAAGTAAGATTGTAAATTATAGTTCTAAATTTTGCTATTCTTTTAATCTGTAATTCTAAGAAGACAATGACTAGAAGTTTGGAACACTTGAAAAGTCAATTTCTCGTGTAACATTGTGCTAAAATAAACCTATCTAAAGTGGGAATTCAAATTAATCAACAATGCCTAAAGCAGAATTCATCAATTCACATATGGTCCCTTAAGTGTAGATGTTCCCATTTGGTCATAAGCTTTGCAGTTTGTATCATATATGGAGATGCAATCTTACACCAACAATGAGGTACATGAAATAATATTTATATGCCTGTATCCCTTCAACTGATGTGGTATGTGTGGTCGCATAAATTTTTTAATCAGAAACCAAAACAAGAGAAACTGGCACAAATTAAAATTTCAAGGATCAAAATGCAAATTATTAATATTATACTATTTCAGAAACCAATTGAAAATATGGTATTTAAGGGGGGACCAATTTGTGTCATTTGCTTCCACTGACAAATATCCTATTGCAGCTATGAAGCAATGGAAAATCATCATAAACTTACTATTCTGATTTTAGTAATATGGCACTGTTTATGCTCTGTGTACTCACTCCCTCTTTCTCTTCATGAACGAGTGATAGAGTAGGGAAGTGGTGCAATGCATTCAAAGAAACATAGTTAATTTGGTATATTTCAGGGCTAAACAAGAAATCTCTCTCGAAGAAAACCTAAAGCTTCAACTCACCAATGTACCTTCAATATGCCGCTTCTTCTCCCTGTCATAGTAAACGACAATCCCTCCTCCAGTTAGCAGCAGTAAAATGAGGCTCAACCATGATACTGGCTGCATATGCCATTCAAATTATTACAAATTGTACAACCATGTAAATTGATTTTATTTTGTCATTTGTTCATTTATGTAAAAAAAGCTTTAATAGTGCCATGAATACCAAGTTAGCGTTTGAGTAACTTATTACTTTGTAGCTTACGGGCATGTTTCTAACAATAAATAAAAACTTATTACTTTGTAGCAATTTTTATATTTGCATAATTAATTACCCCTCCACGGATGTCTTTCTTAGAAGAACCAGTCTTGCCTGATCCGCTGTCTTCTTTTCCCTTGTCATAATCAGATTTTGGCAATGTTTTCATATCACTTTGCCCTTCTGAAGTATCAGTCTTGCCTGATCCGCTGTCTCCTTTTCCCTTGTCATAATCAGATTTTGGCAATGTTTGCATATCACTTTTCCCTTCTGAAGTTGTAGATGCACTACATAAATATCGATTGAACATGATCCCCGAAGCACTAGTCCGTGACAATGCAGTAAGCTGCCAAAATCAATGTTAGTAGTTTGGGGCATACGACAATTTACAACAATAGTACACCCCTATATTTCTGGTTGGATGATACCAATTGCGTTCATTACACTTTGGATGCCGTTATCAGTATAATATAGAATGGTACTCACCACATACCATGAGGACAATTCTTTTAGCATATCTACAACTTAGGTTAACCTTTCATAGAGCTGCAAATATACAAAAATAAAAACCCATAAAAGAAGAGCAACCTGAGGGGAGCTTCTGTGTAGAGGTTGAAGAATGGTTTGGCATCTCTTAAGCCCAATCATTCCTCTTACCAAGCCTATTAAAGAAATTAGTTATTCACATTAAACTTGACAATAAAATGTATGAACCAGCTGGTATGCAACCCAGTTTGGTACTGTTGAACTGCAGTTTTCCTTTGAGGTCTTCATTTCTTCAATATAATGCTGATTAATAATTGAAGTGTTACCATGAAAAAGTAACATAAACATAAGGCCAAAAATGTACCAGCAGGATTGGTATTAAATTGGACTGGTTATGTTGGTTTAATCTGGCACAACATACAATATGAGAGAGAGAGAGAGAGAGAGAGAACCTCTGTAGCTCCCCATTTTTGATGAAGACAGAGTATTTGCGATTTGAATAGAGAATCAAATTTGTTGAATAGAGAGATTCCTAAAACATGATTCCAGAGAAGAGAAAAGACCCAAAAAAAAAAACCAAGTCAACCAGAGAAAACATCAAATTTGAACCAAAATAATACAAGTAAACACTTTCTTCACCGGAAAATCTCCTAAAATACTACAATCACAGTAAAGTACGATAAGATCTTAGATCTTATCATACATTTAACTTATTGAACTTCTCCTATTAGGGTTAGCTACAGCGAGAACAACCTGCTGTTTCAGAGAGAACAATGAAGAGAAAATACGTAGAAAAGGAGAGAATATTGAAGACAACCTACCAGTTTCGCAATTGGGATGCGAAGAAAAATGGAGTACAGCTTCGACCAGGGTTCAGGGTTTTCGACTGAGAACTCAACCTTCAGCTAAATGGTCGAGTTTATTATATTTGGATCAAAAAATTTGAGGTAACAGAAGATTTGAATTTATATTTGGACCAATCCGGCCTAACGTTGAATGCACTGTTTCCTTTAATATTCGTGCCAAAACAAATCGAACGGTCCGAATCTAAACTCATAATTTCTGTTACCTCAGGTAAAATGAATTTGAGTCTGGCTGACAGGGGTGTGTGGGTAAGATTTAAATCGGATCCAAGAAAGAGGAGAAGTATGACTTGTCCATTGTATAGGCCCGGCCGGGTATATATTCTCGGCCCAATATTGCATCAGATTCTCGGATCGGTGGACGTATATGAAAGACACGGTCAAACACAGGACACGTCCTGAACACAACACAGATTTGTCTTAGACACGTTGCACATGATTTATCCCAAGTTCACTTGGACACGCACAGATAGCTGTCCGCCATATAAGAACAAGAGTTACATCGAGACAGGTAGTGTATCGTTACTAGTGATTTTGATTCCGTACTGCATCAATCAATCAAAAAAAAAAAAAAAAAGATTACGTACTGTAGTGTGGCATGTTGCAAACTTGCAATTAAATTAGATTTCTGACGCATTGTCTCGTACCGTTTCTAGAATTGGATCTGCGATGCGAATGTTATCAATAACTCTAAAAATTTTATTTTTCAAATCTAGCCACCTAAATTTTTTTTAAAATTTATTTAATATCAAGTCAAGCAGTTAAATGTAAGAGTTTTTAAGATAATTTTAATAAATTTATTTTTCAATATTTTTTACTGCTTAATTTGGTACTAAAATAACTCGAAAAAAATAGAGATTTACCATGTGAACGTATCACTCATATGGTAAATCGGTTTGAACAGTTTGAATTCGTTGTTTGAAGTCTATCTAACAAATTTTGGAGTTGGTGTCATATGATAATGATATCATACTAGTCAAACTCCTTTTAAACACTTATTTAATTTTTTTCTCACTAGAAATGTAGGGGTAAAAACAATATAAATAATATCTGATTTGTATTTGATCCATATTCGAAAAATTAGATGTGGATATTCGATATCCAAATATCAGTATAGATATGGATACTGATATCGTTTTACATTTTAATTATTTGTATCCAGATAATAGATATATATTATGTATTTTAATATATTTTATAAAAAAATATGTTATTCGCTATTATAACTAGATAAATATTATAAATTCTAATATTCTTTATATAATTTTTAATAAATATCTAATGTCCGATCCCTATCTATATCGGATCCGTATCCTCTTTATTACTATAGTGGATGGGCCTCACTTTACGGTTTGAGATTAAATCTCAGCCTGTTTTAGATCCAGGGTGAAATAAGGGCAGTATTATTGAAATTTGAGATTCGTGCCAAGTTAAAATAAATGGTCCGGATTCACTAATTGTAAAAGATTCCCTTGTGCAGTAAGTAAGAGAGAGGATGTGAATTCGCATAATTGCGTATGCAGTCTTAACAAGTTGACATTTGAATCTTTGTCCTTAGTATTAGACCAGCTCACCAGCATCTTCTAGCCTTATATATCCAATCAACTGAGAAAGGTGTTTATACATTACACTCACAATAAAGCATGGGGCCCAAACCTCTCTGTCGCATTTCCC
>CAXKVW010001383.1:0-37084 GCA_964058825.1 Carex arenaria | reverse complement strand
CCTCTATCTCAATTGATAATAAATGTAAATTAAATAGTGAAGATAGTGAACCTTAGAAGACATGAACCAATTTCAAAGAATTATAGAAAAATTGATCTACCTAACGGTTACCCATTCGGATATTTCCTTTTCCATAAGACTAGCAAGTTCATGCATTCACCTAAAACACCACACTTAGAAGCCATAAATAAAATTTTGAAGTACTTAAAAGGAAGTCGGTAAAGGAATTTGGATGAAAAATAACAAGTTTAATGATGTGTGACTATTCTAATGCAGACTAAGCTAAAAGCTTTGATGGAAAATTCACTTGTAGGTGGAAACTTAGTCACATAGAAAAACAAGAATCAAAATATCGTGGCACGATCAAGTGCAGAAGCGAAGTATCGAGCCATGACATCAATCGCAAGCGAATTAATATGGCTGAAGCAATTATATCAAGGACCTGGGAATCATCTTTGAACAACCCATGAAGATGTATTGCAACAACAATTCGGCGCAGCACATTGCACTAAATCTTGTGTTTTATGAACGGACTAAACATATAGAATTTGATTGCCATTTTATTAGAAAATATGTTCAAACCAAAGAAATAGAAACACTATTTATCGGAAGTATGGATCAATAAGCGGATGTTTTACCAAAGGGTTGGATCCAAAACTTTTGAAGAAATATCAAGCAAACTAGGATTGCCTGATATCTATAATCCTAACTTGAGGAGTGTTGAAGAATGAAGATTGATCTCAGAATATAATTTCATCATAGATCAGGGGTCTATTGTAAAAATTACAAATAGGCAATTTAGGAAATAAATCAAACGGTAGACTGTATTTCTGTACCAAAAGTAGAAATAGGTACCAACGGCAATATCAGCCATGTAATTATATATAACAACTTAGGATTGTAATTAACAAAAAAATACCATATATTAATAACTTATTTTTCTCCTCAGTTATTTCATCTCTCTCATAAAAACAACATACCCACTTTGTCAACTATTTCTAAAATAACAGTGTTTAAAATAACCAATGCAGTTTTTATATTGACAAAACAAGAGTTCTTACAAACAGATACCATGCAAACAGCTGTATAAATATATAACAGCTTTTACACAAAAACATAGCAAACCAAATTAATTACTACAACTATATTACAAGCAGTTCAGGGGCATAAAGCAAAACAAAGTTAAATTTTTGCAGAAGACCTTAATCAAATAGTACAAAGAAAAGATATCATTTCTCAGTCTCTAATAAAAAATTCAAATGATGACTAATATATCCTTTCACTGCCATTTTTATTTTTGTTTTTGTTTTTGCTCTGCACATTAATTAATCATCTGCCATATCCAAACCATACCCAAGGAGTGGCACCTTAATCCTTTTCCTAATATCATGAACTCTTATAATTCATAAATAGAAACACAATCGTTTTTTCTAAAGGAACTATATATACCAGTCCCTCTTTTCTTATTGCCTCTTGTTTTTCCAATTACTGGTCGTGAATGTCCACCCATAGTCTAAACTCTAAAGTCAAACCGTGCTCTTGACACCAATAGGTCTGCAGTTTGCAATGTAAACAGTGCAATCATGTAAATTGAAATGTTTGGCCACCAAAAACTCCACCGAGTAATTCTTTCCTTTTTTAATAACAGGATTACAATATTTAGGACCAAGAACCATTAGTTCTCTACAACTTCTAATTTGTTCTTTGCGCCGACCAAACACCCGTGATTCTTCTCCCCACGTCAAACCCTCCACACGTAGGCATTTGGGCAGTAACTGGCAAATAGTCATGATCACTGGCCTAAGATCTTTACTCTCAAGAAATTCTGAGCTTAGAAAGCCATCTCGCAAGAAGATGGACCAGAATGAAGCATTCAAATTATCTCTCAGAAGCTCACCTATGATTTTTGCTCCCCAGATTGATCCATTAATTTTCTTTGCTATCTCCCTTCCCATATTTTGTAAACAAAGATGATCCCCTGGGTCAGCACTTCCAAAAGCATGCTCCCGGAAGTATAGCATATACTCATCCTCAGAAAAGCCATCAAGCATAATAGGCTTCACCGTCCCAGCATCTCTAACTTTCTTATTATTAGCATATACACATGGAGTACTTATATAAATTATTTTACTTCCTTGTTTTGCACATCTTAGGCAACCCAACAGCGCATCCCAAACTGTAGGATCTAGCTTACAAACCCTGTCCATCACGAGCATAAGTCTCTCTGAGCAGAGGTTTTGCTTAAGCATGGCTAATAGCGTATTCTCATCAAAATTAGTTATGTTGGTACTGTTTAATGGCTCTAGAATTTGTTTAAAAATCAGAGGAGGACCAGGAGGACAACGTTTATTAGGATAAGCAATTTCTAATATTGTTGGAATGTAAATTTTCAAGGAAAAATGATTTTGCACCATTGGATCATAGAAACAGTGAAGGGAAAGAGTGGTCTTTCCTACTCCTTCTGAACCAACTATTGGAAGAATATCAACATTGTTTTCACCAGCCATGCTAGGTTCAAACAAGAATTTCAGGACTTGCTCTCTTTCCTTATCCCGATCTATTAACCAGGTGTGGTCCATATAGAGGTACCTTTTCATTGGCCTTTCAGGTAGGGCATTCACCATGAGTAAGAATGCACATATGTCGATACTTTTCAACATTTTCAGTACATCATAGAGTTCCCTGTGTTTGTCATTACCAAAAAGCAAGGTTTTGATCGTCCGCTGGCGTTTGGCTGCCCGAATGGTGGGAAAATTGCCCGTACCTTGAGTATTAGCTATCATCGGAGGAAATGAACTCCGGCTATACTGGTGGTATTCAAAGGTACGATGATAGTAGTTTCCAAGGTATGCTGCATTTATCAGTTTTGCCAACCACTCGAGCAAATTTTGGTTGGTAATCCGTCGCCCTCTTGCTGCATCAATGGCAGATTTGATTTTGCTCACCTCGTGTTGCAGTCTATACAGGGTCACATCGAATGCCTCCTCAATTTCGTATCTGCTTGTTATTGAGGAGACAACACCGTTTACTATCGTTCCAGCTGCTGCTTCCGCGGCTCCTGAGTAAAACATGCTTGCCGTGCTCCCCATATTGCAGTTTACCTCTTTTGTAACTACTGTTTCATGGAAGTTGTGATTTCTTCTCTTAGTGTTGTAAATCATAAATTCAAACAACTAGTTAAAGTTAAAATGCCTTTCTACATTACAAAGCAAGGATGCAAAAGTCTTTTGGATAATTTAGAGATTGCCAAACATTACTAAATATTACTAATTTTTAATTTACATGTTTTTCTCAACATTTTGTTGACTTTATTGCACAACCGATTACCATTAAGAAGAATTTAGTAAACTTAATTGACCATACTACTCTTTTATTGAACAGAGATTATTTTTTTGTAAGTAGTATATATTATCAACTACATTAAAATCTATTCTAACTTTGAAGAACTGTCCCAAATTATTCACATTTTGGAGTAATGTTGACAAATTAATCTGCTTATCATTATCAGTGAGCTAAACACTATTGTAATTTATAAAGTGTGAGAATTTAGTCTACCCTAACAATTGGCTCTACTTTTTGGCTTAATGAAATCAACAGAGATCATAAGTTGGACATTGGAGATTTGGAGTTGAGTTTTAAACTTCATTAAGTGCAGAGAAAATTTAAGGGAAGGTACACCTTTTCTATTATATATCACAGAAAACTAACCTTCACTTCTGTAGTTGAAATTTCAGAAGCACGTTGAGTAATGTAGACAGAATGAAATATGAATTAACACCTTCATTGTGGCATGTACTTATATAGGCTAGGGACCTTAATTATTAACGCTCTTATCAATCCGTTGCTGCATTTAATAGAGAAAAGGGAAGGAGTCAGGAAAATTGGAGGAAAATGCTTCGAAATGTCAACAATAATACAATATCCAGTTGGCAAATAGCAACATTAGGCAGATATATTTATTTTTTTGATTTGTTTTTTTTTTTTATCTTATCATGTATGGAGATAACTCATAGGACCAAGAAGCATATTCCTATGAAATAGAGAAACAATATAATCCCCCTAAAATAGTTCCTCAATCTTATCCGCCCAGCTCAATCCAACCCAAATTTCTTTACAAAATGTTTATCATAACTCTGGACCAAGTGCATTGATATTAACGTATCATACTCTCATTTTACACATCTGTGTTTTCTCTTTCTTCCCCCCTGTAATCTTGATTTAGCAAGAACCGGATCGAGTTCCCTAACCAGCTTCTAAGAGTGACAGAGAGAGCAGTGAGCTGCTCAATTCTCAGGGAGGGTCCAGGATGCAAAATGTGGCTGAGATAGTCTGTTTTGTTGATGAAGTGTGTGGGTAAGTGCTGAGACAGATCTACCTTTGGGTTTATAAATTAGGGAGTAGAAGCACGCTCTAGTAGTCTAAATTGTAACTTAAAAGTTCAAGCTAATTAAACGGGCATGTAGATGATTTTTTTCTCAAAAAAAAAAAAAAAAAAAAAGAGAGAGAGAAAAGCTATGAAGTCTGAGGGAAGAGCTTGACCACTAAGATGGAAGCAATTCTATCAAAAAATTATTTGATATATAGAAATGCACAATAATTCAAAGATTTATAGCATTGTTTCTTAGTTTCTTCAGTATATGACTTTCTTGCTCTGCACTTGACTTTGATTTCAACAATGGATTACGATGAGTGTCTGGAGATAATTAAGGCACTCAGTTCGTTCTGGCATGAGTTGAGTTGAAACTATACCTAGTTCGGTTTGGTCGGCTCGTTTATAGCACTAGCTGTATAAGGACTAAAACGGATTAGTAAATCAGAACAAAAAAAGGGAGATGATAATGAATTTCTATTTGAACATCTAATGGATGGTAAAAACAATGGGGATGTTCTTCTTGTTGGAACTTTATTTTTAAAACTCAAAATTTTCAGTACAATATATTTGGTTAATTCTCCATTTGTAATATTTGTTAATTTACAGCCTAAAGTGGAACATTCTATGTCTAATTAAATTATTAATGGGCTGTTAATGATATGTAAACAGTTCAGTTTTTACACTTACCATTGCATCCTTTTACCGTTACCAATTTGATTATATATATTCTATTATTTACTTGTGATGATTCAATCAGCTCACACTCTCTGATATGTTAACTGCTTTGTGTCCGGAGAAAAGAAAAGAAATAATCTCATTATTTTCCACTCCCCACAAATAAAATATACTAAAGCATATTGTTTTGAGTTCTGTGATTCATTTTCTAATAATCATCTAATTGATCAACTGCTGGATACTGAGGAAGTATTGTCAGTTACTCCGATAGTCGTGCCCTAAGGAGCGACATCCCTGAATCATTTTGGTGGCAATTTTAAGTCTTACATGATGGAGACGGATTACACTTAAGGATAGTGATTTGCACGATCCGGATATCTCTATTTTAATTTGATTTATTTTAATTAATTTCTAACCATCTGAATTTCTGAAAATTTATTCCAACACTTCTGGTCCACTCAAAGGAGGAAATACCAGCCTTGGCCTTTTCATGGCTTCACTGCTTCTATAATCCCAAGGGGAAAACTTATTTTTCCTTGAATATTTATATTCCTATGTCAAATATTGCTTATCCTACTAATTGTGGTTCTCCTGGGATTTTTGAACAAATTCTAGAGTGATGTCACAGTACTGACATACTTTGATATCAGCAAGCACATTACTAATACACAAACAATTAGTAAAATGTAGTACAATTATTCATTGACGCTGAACTTAAAGTGAGCATAAATCAAAAGATAATAAGTGAGGATTGGATCCCAATTTACACAGCAGTCGTCTTTAGAAGCCAGTTATTGTGAATCCATCTATTAGTTTTGATGTGGGCTGTAGCAACGTTATCGATACAAGAAATGCATTACTTTAACCAATATGCGTTTAAAATATGAACCTGTCTAATTGATTTCTCTAACTATGTTCTGAATTCTGAATATATAATTAATTAGTAATTACTCAGCCAGACATGTTATATATATAGAAAGTGGAGGCATGGTCAACTATAATGCGTGCCCAATATGTTTGTATGTATCCAATTGTGTTGTGTGCATGATCACATTGACTTGCAATTTCCTTTTGTATTGAAATACATGCATATAATTTACACGGAACACTCAAAAATAACAAAATGACACTGCAACATATCAACTATAGTTTTAACTCTACTAAGTAATTAAATACCAAATGTAGTTGCCTATGATGATGTTGGAGCGGAAAAAAATGGGTTTGATGGGCAGATAAAAAGGACGATCTAACTTTTGAACGGATCTCTTGGTTAGAAGAGTCGTGAACTCAGTTTGGATTTACACTCAGATAGTCAGATCTCTGTATGTGTTTATCTATTCAACTTTTTTGGAAGAGGGAGATCGGTTCAGGGTTTCAGAAGGGGGGCATTTTTGCCCAAATAAATTGAAGCTAATTTATTTAAGATTAAAAATGTAATTGGTGCAAAATGGTGTAGGTGAAAATTAACAATTAACAAAGCACAGTGCAGGCGTCAGACGGCAATATATATTGAACACTGGCCCTTCACCAGCTATTATTTTTTATATAATTTTTTTTTCAACGGTAATGGAGTGAATAAGAAAAAATTTGAAGTCCGAAAGTATATTGTGGAAATGAAGTTTTTAATTGAACTCACATATTTTAAATATTCAAATAGGCCCAAGAATGTGTAATAAACGACCAAGACATACGGGGAATAATTAATGGGAGAATTTTTTTTATGCCACTCCAAAACTTGAAAATTATGAAATTGTCATCTCAAAACAGAAAATTAGTTACTTGCCACCCTAAATCATGAAATTAGTGAATTTGCCTCAATTATACATTTATTATACAATTTTGATTAAAATTAGAGCGAAAACTATTGTATAAAAATTGTATTTTCATATTTTCTAAAATACCCCTCAAACCAAACAGAACCCATAGAATTGGGCTCCTGCGCCTGCGAGCATGAACCCATAGCGTGTGCAAGCGATCCATTCTCCTGCGCCTATCTCTTTCAACCTCCGCCATACCAAACAGAATCCTAAATCCTTCTCTTTCAAGCCCTTCTCTGCCAATCCAAAACACTGCCAGCCAAACCAAACCTCCGCCAAATCAATCAAATCAATAGTTAAGAAATTATGGACGAAGCTTTGAATCAAATAACGGAACCTCCGCCAAATACAATTGGTTTGGTTTTCCTTCTCTTTTTCCTTTCTTCCTTTTGACACCCACAGACGCATAATCTCTTGTAGGCATTGCATCAAATAACTAGTATGCACCTCATGAGATGCAATACTGACTAAATTACAGTCAAATGCATTCAGAAAACAAATTAACCACAGATTATTATACTGTGCAAAACAAATTAAACCCATTTCATACACTTGCTTTAGTGACTGAGTTGTTTTTGTTTTGGATGTAGAAACTTTGTTCTTTTTCACTAGCTTTCAGAGAGAAGTGCAGTAGTAAAAATTAATGGGTTTACTTCAACTATTTGTTACGGCATCGATGGAAGGCGAAGAGGTTGACAGAGATAGGTGCAGGAGAAGAAGGCGAAGAAGGGAATGAATCGCTCTCTGACCTGTTTCTAGAAGGGACGCATTTGAATTGAGGGGTATTTTAGGAAATATGAAAATACAATTTTTATACAATAGTTTTCAGCCTAATTTTAATCAAAATTGTATAATAAATATATAATTAGGGCAAATTCACTAATTTCATGATTTTAGGGTGGCAAATAACTAATTTTCTGTTTTGGAGTGGCAATTTTATAATTTTCAAGTTTTGGAGTGGCATAATTTTTTTTTTCCCATAATTAATATATAATATATACTTGTCAAGGAATGGAGATTATAACAAATGTGTTGAAAGAAAAATTTGGACTTTTTCAAATTTTTATTTCAACATATATAGATGACAGATTTTGCCGAATAAAGTACGTACATTCAAATGAAGACACTTGAAAAATCTTTCACATTCTGTAACATCACGCAAAATACGTATATGAAATTGATAACTGAAAATAATATATGAACTGTCTGAATGGATTTTCAATGAGTAAGTAATATTTAAAGAACATATATTATTTCTGAACTGGTTAGCAATATGAATAAGTTATTTGGATGTGATTTATTATATTCCAAATTTCTAAAATAATTAGAAATAAATATTCAAAAATTTGAAATTGATGTTTTATGAGAAATAATACATATGATTGATATTCGTAAATTTCTTTGAAGTATATAAATTGATTTACAAAATTTAAAAAGAAAAGAGTTAAAGGTTACTTATGTAAAAATGAAAAAAAAAGAAACATGACCACCATGGCACTTATGGCCACGTCGCACATGCTGGTGAAACCAGTGTTATCGGAACCGGACCGGACCGCCGGTTAAACCGAAAAAACCCGGAACCGGTCACTAGTCCAGTTTGGTTCTGTTTATAGACCGCTTAAGCAGTTGGGTCGCTTAAAACCTATTTAACCTGCTGAATTTTTATAAAACCGCTGAACCAAACCGATTTAAAAATCCGGTTCAAAACAGATTTTATAAACCATGCATATTTTGCTCATTTCTCCATGTTCGTTTATTTTCCTTGCCTTTTCTTCCCTCGCTAATGTGGAAAGAACTGACAATTTGGCACTCCTTTCTAGTTTCTCCTTTAATTTCCTCTCTGGCGCCAATTTGGATTTCTCTTTCAATCTTTTTTTTGTTATCTATTCTCGTGTATTGCATGGTGGCTCAATCAAGACTTGACTTGAGTTGAAACGAAATCACAAAAGAATCACCAAGATCAATTACTGTAATTTTTTTTGAAAATCTTAGCAGAAGCTGCGAAGTCGTGAAGGGGAATCGTGTTGGAGTTTTTGCCTTTGACCATACCATTAAACTAAGATAGTTCTAACATTCAAGGCCACAAAACAAAATAAATAATTGTTTAAACAATTCTAAAGTGCCAAGAACTACCTATGCCAAAATGGCCATCATGCATAAACCATCAATTCTTATGGAGCAAAAGCAATACCTGATTCCATTAGCGTATTTAAGCAAAGCTTCACTCAAAAGCAGTTGATGAACTTGTGGGACAGTGGCAAGAAAACCTTCGTGCCGATGTAGAGGTTGAAGCATCGGCGGCCTCCTTAGTGGTAGGATGAAGCCTTCCAAAGCTACAAGACTGCCCTTGTGAGATCGTATTCACAATTTCTTAATGATCTCACCTCTCTATTCTTTAATGGGGAGAAGTAGAGAATGCCACAGAATTGACTAGATTGACGGCTAGAAAATTCTGCAACTTTTCGTTATTATCTTGTGCTTTGGGGACCAATCCTATATATAGATGTAGAAAATAGGGGCGCAGCCCTATATATCCTGTCTTAATTGAATATTCTGATTTGCTTCAAAAAATCTAAGATTTCTGTGAATAGTAACCATGAATAGCAACTGTGAACAGTAAATCATGAATAGTAACCAAAATTGATTACTTCCATAAATCTTTAGGAAAGATCTTAGAAAATCAGAATATCTTAATTGCAAATCTCATATTCAGTCCATCAAGGAATTGATTTTTGCCTTAATTATTCTACACATTTATGAACCACATCTAAATGAATATACTGGATATTTTATGCCTGATTTGATCACTTTAATTGATAACCATAATTGACAGTAACCAATGCATAATTGTATTACATATTTACTTAACGTTGGCATTAAATCCAACAAGATCTGGAATTAAATCCAACAATCTCCCACTTGAGTAGTATGTATGTCTTTTACAATTATATATTGTATTCCTTATGTGCGCACATTTCTTTATTGTTACTTCGTATATTCCCAAACCAATTCGGTCCATCAACTATATCAACAAAGGACTAAAGCGGCAGTCGTCGCATTTATTTGCAACTAAACTCTCAATAATCTCATCACTAATATAGCCGAATGACATGAATCATGACGTGGATGTGAAGCATAGAAATTACATGCAATTGTGATCTTAACATGCCTATTTCTAACTTGGTCTCCCTTAATCTTGAAACTGAATTCCATATATTAACTGAATTAGAGGTCAAACATAAACGAGAAACAGAATGTCAAAACTTCATAATATATATAACACTTGTTACATGTCACAAGTTACATATCCAAAATTATAAAAATGGAACATAACAATTAACAGACTCTCACTAAAACTGAATGTCCTTAATAGAAATTACACCCTTATGAGCTCTTAGATGGTGTCAATTCTTCATAAGATGACATGTTAACATAGAGTCTGTCCCTATATGTTCTATCTTTAACTCACCATTCTGCACTATTTTCTTAATGTCAATGTACTTAGATTTTGACAAACTTTATTTGCATATAACGCTGTCAAATTATCACAAAATTTGTAGTGATTTCTCAATAGAATCCATTACACGGCCTAGTGACCAAATTGCATAGTCATATATCATGATTTGATGTCTCATGGCATGCAACATGTTCTGCAACCATATGGAAGATGCAATAAGGGATTGGTTTTGCACTTTTCCATAAATTGGCCCACATGTTGATCTCATGCTTATTTTGACATCCTCCAAAAACAGAGTCATAATACTTTATGACCTCTAGCCTTTTCCGACCTCTGATACGTAATTATGTGTGTTTTTTTTGTTCGCTTACTTTAGTATTGCTCTACATTCCAAAGAATATTTGGAGCACCAGTTGAGTTTTTCATTATTTGGGTTATTTTCTAGTTTTATTGTTTTGCATACCGATTTCTTGCCAAAAACTTTATCGATATAATTTTCTTTTGGATAATCCTAATATATCTCAATATCTTTTTATCTCAAATGATGCATCACTAAGATCTTTCTTTCCACAAAAGTTTCTTATTAGAAAGTTCTTAGTTTGTTGTAATATATTTATATCGTTACTGGTAAGCAAAATGTCATGTACATATATAACCAGAAACACAATTTTACTCTCACAGAACTTGAGACATCTACACTCATCCACAATGTTAGACTCCAAACTAAATGAGTCAATCACATTGTGAAATTTGTAATACCAATGACAAAACACATGTTTTAGCCTATAGATAGATTTCTTGAGTTTGCACACCATAGACATAGTTGTCTGGTTGGATTGCGCCATATAGATTGTTTCTTCAATGTTACCATTTAAAAAAAAAAAACATTATCTTAATATCATAATGCCAATATAATTCTTAAATGAGTCTTTCAATAATATAGTATTGATGATTCAATTAACATATTAATCAATATGTTTTCCTTTGGGTCGACAAATATTGATATATGCTAAACCTAATAATCATCACTATACATGTAATCTCAAACAATCATTGATATTCCTTTGGGCCGATGAATGATTGCATTCTTTACATGGACCATGAGATAAAGTCTCTAAAATCTTTTAGTGACAAAACAAGTCAGCTATTGATTATATTTTCTTATTGGCACTTCTGAATTTCTTTTGGGAAATTCCAGCATCGTTAGAAACATCTGGCCTACAACCCGTCTCTGAATTTTCATTTTGTGCTATTTTATCTTGTTGAGTTTGAGTTTTAATAATGATTTCGCCATTAATGGTGCATTGAGCAAAACTCGGATCTATATCCACAAGACTCGCAACACCTGATAGAATATTTGCATATTCCTCTTCGAAATCAATTATTTTCTCACCCTCACAAACTCAACATCCTAAAATATTTTTCGTCTCAAATACTTAATGCTATGTAGAATAAAATAATAATAAACACACCATAAACACGATTTAGTCCTAATTCATAAATTTTAATCATATAAATTAATAATTCTAGTAAAGGCCATAATGCTCAAAAAATTATGTGATGATTTTCCTTATTGTCACAACACACATGAATTTGACAACCAGGTAAGTTCTCAGGTAAGTCAGGGATCACACGGATCTGCTTGGTCCGACTTGCCTCGACAGAACTGGCCTAGACATTGCTACATTCGTAGTATTGCAACTTGTCTTAATAAATCAACACATACTTAATGAGTCTTAATTCCATCATAAAACCAAAATATCGGTTTCCATTAAGCGGCTACCTTTGGGTAACGGGTCAACTTCTTATGATACTTTGGCGCAATAATAAAATACTGATAACTTAGAACATACCGAACAACATGCCTTCCTTTGGGCCAACAATGTTGATATATGTGTAAAATTTTAGTCATCACTATATTTTATTACCACTCACTTGTACAAATAATTTATTTAATCATTACCTTCCTTTGGGCCGATAATGATTACATCCATTAATTGCACCTTAATTTTCTTCATAAAGTGAATTTTAAATTAATCTTGTAAAAAGAGGCACCTTTGGGTACGATTAGTACTTAATTAATTTAAAATCTAAATTACATATCCCTTTGCCTTTAAAAGAACAATAATTTATAACCTAATTATATAGTCTAAATGTGCAATCAAACTAACACAAAGAAAAATTTAATTGCTTTACAATAATTTGTAGTTTCTGAAATTTGGCTTAACTCTATTATCAAATTATTGCATACTCTATTGTGGTCGGAAAAAAAAATTAGCAGCGGAATACTTAATAGAATTGCGTTACTATGTTATTTTGGAAATTAATTCCTTTCAATAATCACTGGTCAATGGCCCATACAAATCAATAAAGTTGAAAGGTATATACCGATAATACATATCATTTCTCTAGAGGTCCAAATACAAATCATGATATTTAATTTTAACAGAGCAACAAACCATGATTAATTTGACCCGAATAATACCAAAACTTTGATAATAAAATATTGACCTTGTTTGATTAAATCAAAACTATACACAATATCAAAAAAAAATCAAATCCAGAACAGAACTTATTTCATCAAGCAATTCAAAACAATTGTAAAATCAACAATCAATTGCTTATTTTCTAGATCAATTCTAAACAAATAATCCAAATTGGCATAGGAGTGACTCTGATACCACTTGTTGGGGTTTTTGCCTTTGACCATACCATTAAACTAAGATAGTTCTAATATTCAAGGCCACAAAACAAAATAAATAATTGTTTAAACAATTCTAAAGTGCCAAGAACTACATATGCCAAAATGGCCATCATGCATAAACCATCAATTCTTATGGAGCAAAAGCAATACCTGATTCCATTAGCGTATTTAAGCAAAGCTTCACTCAAAAGCAGTTGATGAACTTGTGGGACAGTGGCAAGAAAACTTTCATGCCGATGTAGAGGTTGAAGCGTCGGCGGCCTCCTTAGTGGTAGGATGAAGCCTTCCAAAGCTACAAGACTACCCTTGTGAGATCGTATTCACAATTTCTTAATGATCTCACCTCTCTATTCTTTAATGGGGAGAAGTAGAGAATGCCACAGAATTGACTAGATTGACGGCTAGAAAATTCTGCAACTTTTCGTTATTATCTTGTGCTTTGGGGACCAATCCTATATATAGATGTAGAAAATAGGGGCGCAGCCCTATATATCCTGCCTTAATTGAATATTCTGATTTGCTTCCAAAAGTCTAAGATTTCTGTGAACAGTAAATCCGTGAACAGTAAATCATGAATAGTAACCAAAATTGATTACTTCCATAAATTTTTAGGAAAGATCTTAGGAAATCAGAATATCTTAATTGCAAATCTCATATTCAGTCCATCAATGAATTGATTTTTGCCTTAATTATTCTACACATTTATGAACCACATCTAAATGAATATACTGGATATCTTATGCCTGATTTGATCACTTTAATTGATAACCATAATTGACAGTAACCAATGCATAATTGTATTACATATTTATTCAACGTTGGCATTAAATCCAACAAGATCTGAAATTAAATCCAACAAATCGAACTCTCGACATTTGGGTAACCAACAATCCTAGGACTTTTCTCCTAGCCAATTGTGCTATCTCCCCTTTCAAGATAAATTATTGTAATTAGTCTCATGTAATCATTAAATAAATCAATGCATTTACGGTGTTTGATGAAACACATGAAAGGCTTGAAGTTTTGAGTTGATTTTTTTTAATAAATCAGTGCATTTAAGGTGTTTGATGAAATGCTCAAACCAAAGTAAAATTTTAGATGAGAGCAGTAGAGTTGCAAATATTGAAGAAGTAAATTAAAACTAAATGCAACCATATGTTGAATGTATCTACGGTGGCCATGGTGATTGAGTCCTCACTTCTTCATTACACTTAAGCTATCTCTTTAAACATGTGTATCATACTTGGAAAATATTACATCGATCAATGAATCTTTAAATGAAGACCTATAGTTTAGTAAAAGATGTATATATCTCTCTTCAAATGCTGAAGACAAAAGGTGGCTTGGCTTGGTGATTTCATAGTGTTTAATAAATAAGATATAAGTCTCTTTGGGCATATATAGCAGCAATACTATAATCTTGTCTATGTCAGTTGGATACCAGAATGTGGTACTAGTGAATTGAGATTTGAGTTCTTGTTAGTTGGGTTCAGGTTTTTGTTTTCGAATCTCACTGCCGTATGTGGCTGAGACCCATTTGGTATTTCAAAAACTTGTAGAGGGGTCTGGCTTTTAGCTTAGGTGAGTTAGAATGTTAGATACAACTATGTAATTACATGTTCTTGCCATATATGGGATCTTTGCCTTCTTTCAGAAAAAAAAAATATTGACTTGTATATATTTTTTTATTTCAATTTAGTTTTCATTCTTGATTGCTAGAATCGGTAAAGTACTTTAGCTGCTGCTATTGGTATTGGATATGTTATTTGGTATATGAGAACCTTTATGAAAATTTTCTGAACTTAGAATGTTCAATTTGTAAATTGTCATTCTTTCTTGTAAGGACCTACACATAAAATTATACGTTGTGATTGTTTTACAAAAAACCAGTAATTGAACCGGTTGAACCACTGGTCCAACCAGTGAACTGTTGACCCGAAGTTCTACCGGGTTGATGTCCGGTCTGGTTCTGATAACATTGGGTGAAACACCTCACCTTATTTTCTTCTAAATTGTGGTCCCCCCTATCTCCCGTAAAGAAACAAAAACGAAAAGGAAAAAAAGTAAAGAAAAAAATAGTGGAGTCTTCTTCTTCTCTGTTTCGTGAGCCAACGGAGAGGAACTTCTCTGGTGAAATTTCTTAATTGGTCAAGTAGTTCTCCTTGTTGCTTGTTGTATTCAACATTGGCATTGGGTATTTCTTCTCTTCCTTTGAATTGTTCTTCTTTCAAACTTGATTAGAGTTTTGGTACTAAAATTTAGCAAGTTGAAGCTTGCTTTAGGTGTTGAAAAAAAAATGAAAAGGATTATTAGGCTACTAATATATGAAGAAATATTGATTTAATAAATTGAACAAGAAAAGCTAAGATATTGTGAATTTAGTTGAAAACATCTTTCATAGATTATTTTAATTGATTTGCTTGAGATCCCTTTTTCATCTATGAGTTAATCAACCGGATCTGAATCCAATAATTGCTATAGTAATTTTGATTATTTGATTCATGGTTTAGTACTCAACCTTAAATTCGGTACCAAGCTCAAATGGGTTGCATCTTATATTCCTATCATTTATTTTCATGATTGAGATTATTCATGAGTTTGTATGTGGGTTAAGGTTGTTGATGCAATCTGAACACTGATACCAATTGGTGTAAGTTTACTCTCGGTTAATGGTGCATCTTTTTAAACTACAAGTCTACAAGGACTTGTTCGTAAAAGAAATATAAAATAGAACGTTGAAATGGGGAAATTTTCATGAATTGTAATAATTAATACCTATGAAAAGAGTCTTTGCAAAGTTACATATATAATAAGTTGTTGGCCGGAGACTATATATAAGAATTGTAAATTGGTTTAATTTAAGTTGTCTAAGTAAATAATTAAAGTGGAACAAAATATAACCAGGACTTTGGATTCAGAACTTAAAATTCGAATTAAACTTGGACTTTACTAGTAGACATTGAAAAAGAAAGAATTAAATGAAATTGAGCTTGCCTTGTGCTGGACTAAAAATAGTTAAATTAAAAGAATTGAATTTAAACCTTAATTATTAGATACTGGATCATTAGACATTAGATACTTATATTACTGGACTGTTAGGTTTGAACTTAGTTAATTGGATCTGAATCTAGACTTTGGACTGAAACCAAATTGAAATAAAAAGAATTAACAAAAAAAATTAAATAATTGGTAAACACGAATGTCATTATTTGAAATGGATAAAATTGGGTGACTTATAAAAGTGTTTAATTATATGTATAAGAATTTAACTGAGAAAGGTAAGGAAATTGCCGGTGAATATTGGAAGGTGGTCCACAACAGCCACCGCCGCTTTCCTTCTCACTGGACAGATGCAAACAACACAACGGCCCCAACTGCCCGGCCTTATGTCCCTTTTGCTAAGCCAACATATGCCCAGATACTCTCCCTCTCTTCAAGTTCTCTCTCACCTTCAAACCCAACCTCACCTAGATCAACAAACTCCATGAACTCCACCCAGCCACCGAGCCCGACCAACCAACAGCAACCAATTACCTTTGTTTCACCACACAGCCCAACTAATCTAAGATTCCCTCCTTCTGCGTAGTATCCGGAATGGAAAGGACGATCCTTTAGGTGCTGCATGAAAGGGCACACAAAGAGTCTTTGTTGAAACAACCTGCGATGTGGTAGATGCTGGCAACATGGCCATGTGGCCACCAGGTGCAACTCTGATCAGAAGCATGAAACAATCTCTAAACCATTGGAGAGGCCAGCAAGGAAGGGGGAAAGAAAGGCAGAGCCTAGTTTTGATGACCTGTTAACAGGTTCCTTTCCATTGGTTCCACCGGTCATGCCAAAGGAGAGGCCGTTCAAAACAGTCTGTTTAATTAACAGAGAGGATGAGGACTTTCAAGAATTAGAGAGGTTGAAACAGGGTGTCATACTTGATACTCATGATCATCACTTGGAGTTATCGGTGGACACGGTTGCTAGGTATGCCGCCCGCACGAAACTGGTGACTACGCAGGTGGTAAACATTGCTATCTTACCAAGGGGGAGATACCTGATACATCTTCCAAATAGGGTCTCACCGGATAGATTCATTAAGGCAATCCCAACAGACATTTGGGATTCCGGATTCTCATTCAGGTCATGGACGCCACTGGAAGAGGCTGCCATCTCTATACCTTCTTTCCGGCTTTTGCTGGGATTGGGAGGCATACCAGTTCATTTGTGGAACGAAAGGGCAGTAATGAAGGCTGTGTCATCCATCGGCACTTACCTGGGTTCCGTTGATTCTCAAAACCCGGCAGATTTCAGAGAATGGTTGGCCGTGGTGGCAACAAATGACCCAATGAGGATTCCGGAGAATGTTTCAATGTTCTCTGGGGGCTTAGAACATCCAGTGGCGTTTAGAGTACTTGAGGTGATGCCAGGACTGATTTACAAACCTTCAGACTTGCTGGAGACACCACCAAATTATAGCAGACCTGATGGATCCACCACCTCAGGCAACTCATCTGACGACGAGGTGCCGCCGTTCATAGAAGAAGAAATCCATGTCAGTAGAAGGGTTCTACGAGAAATATGTCAAGGCATAGAATTTTCTCTAATTGTTTTATAGCAAGACTCAATTGTTTTAGAATTTGTTTATATAATTTATGTTCTGGTATATTTAAGGCTAAATATCACTCTATTTATTTATTTTTTACTTTTATTTTTCAAAAAGATGAATTTTTATTTAGAAATAAATTATAATTTTCTGTTGAAAAGGAAAGAAGTTAAGTTGATTTTCGAAAAACCAATTCCAACACACCAATACTTTGGTGCAAACAGAGGAAAATAAATCTGCTGTAATTCTCGGGGAATTACAGGACTTGTAATTTCAATTCCAACCGTTGGTTTTTCTCCAGATGCATGCATAAAAACTTACTTTTTTGAGAATGTTTTCGAGATCCGCACACAGAAAAGTTTGAACGGTTGATCTCGAAATTTTAGAATCCTATGATTCCTCTCGTAATTACAGCAAATTCGGACTCAACATAGAGATACTTGCAAACAGTTTTCTCTAATTTTTTTACAATAGTGTGTCTGGCCAGGTTAGAAAATTACTTGCACCGTAGCAATGCTGCGGTGTAAGTAATATGTTCACGTTTGCTCTGAAACATTGGTGCGGTGAAATCGATTTTTCGAAAATCAACTCAATCCCTTCCCTTTTGGACAAAAAATAATATTTTATTTCTAAATAAATCAAAATAAAAAAGCTCAATTGTTTTGCAAAATGTGTATGTTTTTTTTTTTCCTTATAAACCGTTATAAGGGTTTTGCAAAATATTTTGCCTCCATCCACAACCTGCTCTTTTTGTCATTCATAACTAGCGTGTAATGATATTTTCCAACTATTGGAACAATTTTCTTTCTGTTTGCAACATTTTTTGTATTTTATAACACCATTTTCTATTTAATTTAAAAAGTTATAATGCTCCTCTCGTATAATTAATTAATGATCATTTAGAAATTTCTAAAATATTAGAACTAATTTCTAAAATTATTACACATTGTTTTTCAAATCATGAAATTGAGTTTAATTTGTCCAAAGGTTTGGATAAATTACATTCATAGTTGAATTTAAATCGTTTGATTTGCATTGAGATTTGTGCACACATAATATTTGAAACTTAATAAATTTAAATAGTCATGTGAATCTAAACCGTTGGAGCTAGCTAGTGAGTTTTCTTTTTGTTCCGTACTTTATATTTATTTAATTTTAAACAGGAGCAACAGTAGTTTAGAGCATCGTTTATCTTGATGACATTATATGTACGTTGGTTTTGATCAAGTTTGGTTTATTTTGTACATACCAGTTGGTTATTTGATACCAGTATTTGTCGGGATGCGTATGTTCTAACTTCTAATTAACCTTACTTGGTGATGTATAATTTTTGAACGAGCAGCTCTCTAGAAGCCAAAATCCTTCATTTTTTGCTCAACTCATACTCACTGTTGCAACAGTAATCATTAGCAATTCTAATTTTGGTGAAATATGTCATGTATCTCAACGTTCGAACAACCACCAAAGAGTTTCTAACCTCAGCCATGCACATTTGACATTTCTCTCTCTAAAAATAGGCAATTGACCATGGCCAACATCATCTTACCAAAAATAGAGAACAGATACCTACTATATAACAGTCGCCTGTTTTTGATATCAGAAGAAATCATATAGGCCCTCCAGCAGTGTAAGAAGGTAGCGTATTACAACAACCGGCTCAATGGAGGGCCTAAACATTTCCAAAGCCGCTACATTCTTCTTCCTCTCAGCCATCTTTGCGGCATTGGCTATGTTCGCAACAGCAGACAATGCTGAAGTCGACCACTACTGGAGCAATCAGGCTCTTATGGCCGAAGCCAGGGCCAAGGCTGCGTACAATCCAAACCCTGTAGCTACCACTAACATCTTCAACAAAGCAGTCAACAGGCAAGCCCTCTTTTTCTTTCAGAGAAATAATTAAATTCCAATACAAACTAATTATTTATAAATAAATATCAAAATCAGGGTTCTAAATAGCTAGCTATAGCTACGCAATAGGTACGCTATAGCTTTTTGGGACCTTAAAAGCTATAGCGCTATTAAAAGCTTTCTTTTTAATACAGGGTTCTAAATAGCTAGCTATAGGTGTGCAATAGCTGTGCTATATCTTTTTCGGATCTTAAAAGCTGTAGCACTGTAAACGCTATTTAATTAGAACCTTAATCAAAATAAATTAAGCTGGGCCAACCAGTTTGAAATTCGATGTTGTGTAACAAATCAGTGTTCGTGACGGATAGATTGATGCAAAGCTTATTGTTCTATGAAATTGGCAACTATACATTGACAAGTAACTGAGAAGGTACTGATGCAAAGGTACACAACATGCAGGATACTAGAAGAAGATCAGGAGGAGGAGATGTTCATAGAATCAAACAGCACTACTAGAAGGACCCTACGACAAAAGAAGTACAAGGGGCCATGCCAAGCAACCAACCCAATCGACAGGTGTTGGCGATGCCGTTCAAATTGGGCAAATGAGCGCAAACGCCTTGCCAAGTGTGTCAAGGGGTTTGCTTCAGGCACCACTGGTGGTGCAGCCGGGAAGTTCTATGTTGTGACTGATGCTTCCGATAAGGACGTAGTGAACCCGAAGTACGGTACCCTTCGATGGGGAGTCATCCAAAAGGTTCCTCTTTGGATCACCTTTGCCAATGACATGATCATCACGCTCTCTCAAGAGCTCATGATTTCTAGCAACAAGACCCTCGACGGCCGTGGTGCAAATGTCCACATTGCCTATGGTGCTCAGGTCACTGTCCAGTTCGCACACAATGTTATCATTCACAACCTTCATATACATGATATCAAGCCAGGTTCCGGAGGTATGGTAAGAGACTCGACAGATCACTATGGACTGAGGAGTGAAAGTGATGGTGATGGGATCACGATCTTCGGGTCCACTAACGTATGGATAGACCATGTATCCATGTCTAACTGTGCCGATGGTCTCATTGATGTGGTTCAACGCTCAACTGCCATCACGATCTCCAACGGCCACTACACCCGTCATAATGATGTGAGTCCTAAAAAATATTAAAATGGTAGATGTGGTTTTGGTTATTACCCTTTTCAAAGTACAAGTGCATTGATCAAATGTTAATAAATTGTACAGGTTATGCTCTTTGGAGCCAGTGATTCCTACTCAGATGACCAGTTTATGCAGGTTACACTAGCCTTTAACCACTTTGGAAGAGGCCTTGTACAAAGAATGCCCAGGTACTGTAGCCCATCTTGTACTTGCATGAACCTTCACTTCTCATGTGTTCATATCAAATGTACTTGCAATTTTGTTTAAACAGCCAATCTTTGCATTTTGATTTGTACAAATTGTGCACCTGGTTAACAACTATATATCTATATAAATGGTTAGATGAACTACATTATTATTTCACTGTAAATATATATATATCATTTGTAAGCATTTTAAGTATTCATTGTTAGTACAAAAGTGGGTGCATGGTTAAATGGAGAAGAGCTGACTGATGGAGGACTTGTTCCATAAAAAAGAGCACATTAATTTCATGGCCAAGACAAACTCACAACTTCTTTGCTGTTGTCAGGTGCCGATGGGGATTTTTCCATGTTGTAAACAACGACTACACGCATTGGTTGATGTATGCAGTTGGAGGGAGTAAGAATCCAACCATTATTAGCCAAGGCAACCGATACATTGCGCCTCCTAACATTGCAGCCAAAGAGGTAAACAACTGAAGCAACAACACCATTTTTCTTGATTTTTTGTATGAATTCATTGTTCATAAATATCGGTAGCTCAATTGCGGTTGCTACATCCATGGATGTGTGCTCCTAACAATTATGACTAATATTTGTGCCATAAATAATACAGGTAACAAAGAGAGAATATGCCGATGAGGGAGAATATAAGAACTGGGTCTGGAAATCAGACGGCGACCTGCTACAGAATGGAGCTTTCTTTAATGAATCAGGTGGTACAAATGAAAGGAAGTACACCAAAGAACAATTTTTCAAGGCTAGGCCCGGTACTTTCGTGACACGGTTGACTCGTTTCTCTGGTACACTCAACTGCCGGGTTGGTAAAAAGTGCTGAGGTTGTGTGGATAATAGAAGAGAAAGAAATAATGAACTTCCTTGTATGAAGGAATGTGGGATTGATGGGGAGGTAATGAGAGTAGAAGTGCAAAAATATATTGAATATGTATACTAAAGAACATTTTTAATATCCTTCTATGTTTGTCATTTGTTCTGTCAACAAATGATTTTGAGAATGTTGTTCTGTTAAGTTCATAGATGATTTTGTTTCCATATAGGAAAATATTACATATTATGAGTTAAATAAATTAATTTAGTTTAACACTTAAATATGGTGGAAACTCTTTTGCTGCATCTTTAAGTTCTCTGTATATCTTTCCACAAAATATTTGTTTATCTCGAATTAATATTGACACCATAGTCATCACTCATCAGTTATTGGCCCTAATTATTTTTGGATACAAGTACAAAAGGAAAAGGCTTTCTGGCTTTGTAGTTTATACTGAACTCATCATGATCATTCTAATTAAACTAAATAATATTTTTTAATGCAAAAATGAATAGTTGATCAAGAAGGAATATGAAAGAAAAGTAACCGTTGGACTAATAGCCTCCTAAATTATTAAAGAATGAAAATTAAAAGAAGACACTTTGCTTAAAAAGCAAGTCTTCACAGAGCAGATAATTATCACTTTAATATCAATAACATAATAAATGGCACTTTTCACGCATTAACCATAATGGTAACAAACTAACAGTCCATATAGTATAATGAGAGAAAAACGATATAAGCACAAACCAAACCTTTTCTTCCTTCATTAAAAAAACACCCCCATAAGAGGAAAGGAGCTCCATTAACAACTCAATCGATCAATGCGATTGCGAGTGCTCCTGACATAGAATTGAGAGTAGGCCCGATGCCCATCGGACCTACTTTGGTGCGATGGGTTTAATCACTGTCCAATATGCTTTAAGATTACGTGCGTGTCTACTCCGATTTTCTTGCGCACATCTCTTAAGATGAATCGGACAGTACTAAAGCTCGTTGAACCTAAAAGTAGATCTGATGGACATTGGACCTACTCCGTTCTTGTTGCTTATAGTTCGGCAGTAGCAGCACTCCCTCAATTCATCTCTCCAACTGTACATAATTCATTTGTTTATTTTGGGCTTTGTTCGTCACTTGTCTAAGAAGTATCATTTAAATTTGGGGTTGATTGAGTTGTTGGGCTCCCATGGCGAATTCGGATCACCCTGGTACCTGACTCGAGCAAATCACAAACATACAACCCAATTAGTTCTTTTAACTTGACACAAATCTCAAACCTGGCCCATAAAGTTTCTATAAGCACTAGATTGACTTTGGTGCGACTGAAATTAATCTAGACCATCTGTTTATAATTTGCTTGAGTCAGGTACCTGGGAGGATATCGATTCCCATGGTAGGGACAAGGGGGAGAGGGGGGTGTCCGATGCCCATCGGACCAAACTCGGTTCTATGGGTGGTCTCTACTGTTTGATCCACTTCAAGATCTATGTGCATTACTTTAATATCCGTGCTGTTTGATTTAATATATGTGCGCACAGATCTTGAAGTGGATCGGACAGTAGAAACTAATCATCGAACCTAGTTTGGTCCAATGGGCATCGGACACCCCCCTCTCCCGGGACAATGAGCCTTAGTAGTTCTGAAATGTTTAATTTGGTTTAATCGAACAGTGTGGAGAGACTCGCGAGAGCTGTAGTGCCACCCATGGGCCATGGGTGCGGCAATCAAACCAAGATGCAATCAAGCGGTCTTAATTTATTGTTAGTGGAACATTGGTTTGGATGGTTTCTGTTGTTGAAACCGAGACCTCCTCAGGGTCGTCTAATGATTAGTCAGAATTGTCTGATTCACATCAAAATTTGTACACACAACACCTAAGTCTCTCTCTCTCGAATTCCTTTCAGTTTTTTCTGTTCTCTAGTCTTGAGCACTTCACAACCCAGATGACGAAATAGTAGACATCTAGACAAGGATCAAATGAAATACGGAGGGGCATGTTTCTATCTGGCATCCCTGAACGATAAAGAAAAGACGATTTAATTGGAAAGAAAAGTGTGTGTAGTTAGTAGTTACTAGTTAGTACTGATTGAAAAATGAACATTTGTAACACACCCTAAGTATGTTGCACTGCACAAACCCAGAGGACAAAATAGTAGACATCTGGACAAGGATCGAATGAAATACAGAGGGGCATGTTTCTATCTGGCATCCTTGAATGATAAAGAAAAGACGATTCAATTGGAAAGAAAAGTGTGTGTAGTTGCTAGTTAGTACTGACTGAAAAATGAACATTTGTAACACACCCTGAGTATGTTGCACTGCACAAACCCAGAGGACAAAATAGTAGACATCTGGACAAGGATCGAATGAAATACGGGGGGGGGCATGTTTCTATCTGGCATCCCTGAACGATAAAGAAAAGACGATTCAATTGGAAAGAAAAGTGTGTGTAGTTACTAGTTAGTACTGACTGAAAAATGAACATTTGTAACACACCCTGAGTATGTTGCACTGCACAAACCCAGAGGACAAAATAGTAGACATCTGGACAAGGATCGAATGAAATACGGAGGGACGTGTTTCTATCTGGCATCCCTGAATGATAAAGAAAAGACGATTCAATTGGAAAGAAAAGTGGGTGTAGTTACTAGTTAGTACTGACTGAAAAATGAACATTTGTAACCACCCTGAGTATGTTGAACTGCACAAACCTCATAATGCAGTTTGAATGTGTTGTGACACTCTCCGACCACAGCGGGGATACGCCTCTGACACGTCTAGATATGTCTGGAATACACATCGTCCACTGTGCACTGCGACTTCAACCCGAATAGCGCATTGTCCCACCATGCACCATGCCAAAACTAAATTATTTTGCTACTGAGGTGAATTGAACCCATGCACTGTGAGTTCATTCTCACAATGCATTACCACTGCGTCACTTCACTTTTGATGTTAGAAAACAATATGTATTATATATAAAATATATACTTAGCTTTAGTTTTGTATTTTAGTATTTAATTTATATAATACGAATTAATAAATATAATTAAAATAATAAAAATTATATATATAATAGACGTATCGTATCCTTAATTTTTGAAAATTGCCGTATCGCCATATCTGTATCGTATCCGATACGATACGATATCCGTACCCATACCCGTATCCATGCAACATAAGTTATATCCTATATTTGGTAAGGAAAATATAAAGGTGGAGTCATGTAAAGAAAAAGAAGGCCATTATTGTTCTATTTATACAAGTCTCAATTGTGTTTCCTAAATTCAGTTGCAATTCCAATTTGTTATTGCACTTGTTGATAGTTTTGGTTTCCAGATAGGGTTGCAAAACGGGAGCCGGATTATCCGACAGATATCTGCTCTGAATCCGTTTATAATCCAGATCCGGATAATTCCGGATATTTATTGCATATATGGAGAACAGTACCTGGATACGGATCCAACAGATAATTCTTTGAATCCGGTTTATAATCCAGATAATTCCGCTCTGAATCTGTTTATAATCCGGATCTGAATAATTCCGGATATTTATTACATATGGAGAACAATACCTGAATACGGATCCAGATTCAAGTTCCGTTTTCCTAAACGGAACAGATATCCAAACTATCCGGAAGGAAATGGAATGGATATCCAAATTTATCCGGAAGGAAATGGAGGGGATACCTGATACTCGAATGCGCTCTCTCTTCAGGGAAGTGGGGTTGCCCGTGAACTTTTACTTTTTGAGTGAGCTGCACACCTGCACGTGATTTCGAACAGAATGGAGGTCCGTGTATTTAAAGGCCTCAACTCTGATTGCAAATCTCATTGTGGGACTATTGATGATTTTGAACCGGAACAAAAAAAAAAAAGCGGATGTGTGAGACATGAGAGCAATTTGGGTCCGATGTCCATACAACTCAAACTGAGTTCGATGGACTTCATAACAGTCCAATCTGCTTTACGATCCGTACATATTGTTTTAATATCCATGCACATTTGTTTTAATATCTATGCGCACGGATCCTAAAACAGATCGGACGGTTATGAAGTTCATCGGACCCAAATTTGAGTCCGATGAGCGTCGGACCCAAACTGCTCTCGTGAAACATTAGTCAGTATCAGTAGATACCATGTCACGTGGACAAGGTGCACGAATAGAGACATTAGTCAAAAAATCAATGTCTGGGACTATTAACTCTTCATTTCCTAATTATAACTATTCATGTGAAAAGGTGTACAAAGAGAATTGAGTTATTCACTAATCACTATTCATAACCATGAGAGTACATCTGTACATGCCATGTTCAATAACATACTTCATTTTTTTACATTATTAAAAAAATATGTTTTGATTATAATACTAGTATTATATTATATACATTTGGGTCAGTGAGTAGATTATTCATATGACTCAATTATCCGATAATTATTCGTTTTGTATTCGTATTCGTAGATTATCTGCTTTGAATCCGTATCCGTTTAAGATGGATTTGGTTTTGAATTTTGACATCCGTATACTATCCGTATCCGTATTCGTATCTGCTTATTGAAAGACATATAAGGATAAGGTAACAACATTATCCACTCCGAATCCACTCCGTTTTCACTCCTATTTTCAGAGCAGCAAGGGAAAGCATATTAACACCACAAATCTTTATATTAACACAACATCTTCAAAAAAATTTAAATGTATGACAATTTTAATCCTCTTTAAATATCTTTTCATAATGTAATTAATATTTTTTAGTGATTTGATTTTCATAATTGCCTACATTAATGTTTCCCGATTTAATCAAGTTCTAAACTTGAAGATCCTCAAATTTAATATCCTCTTTGTTTATTACAATCCGATGTCATTGAAGATCAATGGAACAAATAAATTATTTCGAACTATGTATAATGATTATAACAAATAAATGTAAACAATTATTAAGGTTCTGACTTCTGACTTTTGACTTATGATAACATAAAGCACATTTATAATTAAATATTAAATTAACCGATTTGATATTATAGTGCATAGTTTCGATCTTCGTATACATGCAAATATTTAAACACTGGACAGACTTATATACGTTATAACAAATGAAATAAAATAAAAATCAAATTCATAATGATATCTCTTGGATGAAACTATTTAACATAATATTTAACAATTGAGTTAATATCATAGCAAAACCACCTCTTATAAAAATACTGAATTAGTTCCTTGTAATTTTAAATTACGATTTCAATTATATAATATAACATAGACGAACAACTACATGAACTTAAAATCATCTAGTTTATTATTCAGTTTTCTATTATCTTATACCTCCGATTGTAATTTAATTATAAATAATAATCGAATGTAATTTTAAAATAATAATAATTTCATTAATATAATTACTGAATTTAAATAAAAAAATCATAATGATAATCATACAAATACTATCCGAATTAAGGAATACACTTAAGAGTGTTGGGGTAAGTTTTCGGAAAATTTGGATAGTTAAATAAATTAATAAATAAAATAAATCAAGTTAAAATAATATTACTTGGATATTAAATAAATTGCCAATAAAATTTGTGGAGTTGAGTAAAATAAATCGATATATACAATTTTGCTAGATTTTCATAATATAATTAAATCTTTCATTGTTGTAATTTTTTTTAAAATCTTAAGATGTGACAAAACAAATAATGAAAATAACAAACTACTTACTAATTTTATAAATCTAACTTTTAAGGAAAGAAATCATACAATGGTATATGAGAGAGAAATAGATTTTAAACAAAATATCATATTTTATAAACATATTTTTTTTAAGGAAAGAAAGTTTATAATAACATATAAGGGAGAAAATCTACTTTTAAAGGAAATACATGATTGAGGGTAAAATTGTCTTTACATAAAATATAGGAAGTTGATTACATAAAGGTGAGACTTGTGTGCCAAAACACAGTACGTATCCACCGCCCATTTCCAAGACCAAACTAAGCTGGAAATGGAACCCGCATAACAGCAAAACACCAAGTAGAGCACCGCTCAGCTGGTGATGTAATGATGTTTGGTAAATCAGAAAAGCTATGCCAGCTGCTGGCGTCAGACAACCATATAGAAAATAGTCAAAATACATTCGTGCTCTCCATTATTAAGCACATTGACAGCATATATATTCGTAGAAAATACAAAGTCGTTGATGCCAATGTACTTATCTACATAATATATAGCCGCTGGCGTCAGACAACCATATAGACAATAGTCAAAATACATTCGTGCTCTCCATTATTAAGCACATTGACAGCATATATATTCGTAGAAAATACAAAGTCGTTGATGCCAATGTACTTATCTACATAATATATAGCCACTTAGACTACAACTACACAGGTAGCTAATCTTGATAATTCACAAAGTTCGCACTAAAATCTCTCTCTCCAATTTCTGAAATCAGAAAAAATTCAATCCACAGACGCACTTTCTTTCTATATGGCAGAAGCAGTAGCACTGGTCGGGCTTGGGCGGGTGGTGTCTCCTGTCGTGAAGGATCTTGTCACCAAGAGGTAATAGATGATCAAATATATTGTATTGGAGATATTAGTAGGTGTAAATTGTAGGAGTTAATTAACAATGTAGTGGTGGTAGGTCCTAATCAGATTATGTTTAGGTGGTGTTGTTTATCATTAATTGTAGTCAAATATATAAATATGCGTCATGTCAATGTAATCAAATAAACAAAATTAATATACATTTTTTCTTTTATAAAATCTTTTATAGAATCAGAACTCTAGCGCTGAAATTAGACTAATGCCTATTTCAAAAATTATGCTTCTATTCCCATCTTATTCCAGCTTATAAAAAAAAACCTTTATTCTTCTCTCCTCTAAAATAAACTCTTTATTTCACTATATTCCATATCTATTTCTCTTTACTCCCTTTATCCTTCTCTATTCCTACATATTTACTTCCTATTTCCTCTATTTTCCCAATTCCTGAACCCTCCTTATTCTCCTCTATTCCACACCTTACAGTTCAAAGAACTTGCTTCTAGATCCGCATACCTCACTTGCTCCGGCGAGCACCTTTTCGACCATGCCACCAGCCTCTGATTTCTCAGAGAGATCACGCAAGATATCAATCAAGACGGATCTGAGGTTTCGGAGCTCAGCCGTAGCACACTCCTCTTGACAACTCGAGCTCAAATGGCACAAATCGATGGTAATCTGCAACGATCCTAGATCGTTGAGATAGAGTAGAGAAAGAATAGAAATAGAATAGAGCAAATCAACAAAGAAGAACAGCTAATTTTGATTAATTTCTTAGAAAAGGGAAAATTCTGACAAGCAAAGCCAGGTCGAATGCAAAACAGCAAATCGCCTATTTCATTACTAAAAAACATAAACCCATTCACAAAATCAGTTCGCCTTATATAGGCGATGTAATTCGTAAGAAAAAGTAAATAAAACGAATACAGAAAATTCTAGATTTATTCCTTTAGCGCCAAATCAGCGTGAAGCGCTGATGAGCCTACCCAACTCCTAACCGCTTCCTGGCAATGTCAGCAATTCGGTTCAATAGCTACTTCTCCAGTTGCTTCTCCTGTTCCTCTCCATTCTCAATTACTTGTCCCCCCTTGTCAGAGGAACGAAATCTTATCGTGCCCGCTTCTCCTTGAGTAACGAAGGGACCACCTACAGTGACCTCTTCCCAAAAACAAAACTGACCTGTTCCTTTGCCCAGCTGACCAGCCCCTCTTCCTTCCTCATTTAAATCTCCTTTAACAACGGCTATCCCCAAATTAGACTCATCGCGTTGCAGTCCTCCCCCCTTAACAAAATTCGTGTCCCCACGAAGTAAATTAGGAAATCTCTGAGCAATTAGATC
Organism: Carex arenaria; assembly: GCA_964058825.1. Classification (NCBI taxonomy): domain Eukaryota; kingdom Viridiplantae; phylum Streptophyta; class Magnoliopsida; order Poales; family Cyperaceae; genus Carex; species Carex arenaria. The sequence goes on along the minus strand of CAXKVW010001383.1, from coordinate 7,551 downwards.
ATAATCCTCCCATGTGGCATCATCCTCATTCTGATTCTTCCACTGAACTAGTACTTGAGTATGTGCAGCATTTCTCTTCTTCACCATTCTGCGAGCCAAGATGGATTGAGGTTCCTGTGCAGCAACAGTGACTGGACCTATGACAGGTAATGTTGGGGTTGGTACTTGAGCACTCCCTAATTTGCCTTTGAGTTGCGAAACATGAAAGACGGGGTGAATGATTGAATTGGGTGGAAGGTTGAGCTTGTAAGCAACAGTACCAATTTTCTGAAGAATCTCAAAAGGACCATAGAACTTAGAACTCAGTTTCTGGTTTCGCATTCCTCCCACCGAAATTTGGCGATAAGGTTGAAGTTTGAGATAAACCCAATCACCCTTAGAAAATTTCCTCTCAGTTCTATGCTTATCTTCATTTCTTTTCATACGATCCTGAGCTTTCCTCAAGTTCTCCTTCAATTGAGTTAAGGTGCTTTGCCTATCTCTCATAAAAATGTTAACTGCCTCAACTTGGCTGCGGGGTACACTTCCCATGGCTAACTGTGGAGGAGAGTAACCATAAAGGGCCTCAAATGGAGTCAGTTTGATAGCACTGTGCCAACTCGAATTGTACCACCATTCTGCAAGTGATAGGTACTCCTTCCACTTGTTTTGCTTATCATAAACCATACTCCTCAAATACTGTTCTAGACATTGGTTAACCTTCTCCGTTTGACCATCTGACTGAGGGTGGTATGCTGTACTCATATTCAGTTTAACCTCCAGTTTAGACATGAGTTCACTCCAGAATTTGCTGGTAAATACCGGGTCCCGATCTGACACAATTTCAGTTGGCAACCCATGGAGTTTGTAAATATGGTCCATGAACACTTGGGCAACAATGGCTGCTGTAAATGGGTGAGTTAAGGGAACAAAGTGAGCATATTTAGTCAATCTATCTACTACCACAAGAATGACCTCATACCCTTTAGACTTAGGAAGGCCCGTTATGAAGTCCATGCCAATACTACACCAAGCTTCTGTTGGAATGGGCAGAGGCTGTAGCAATCCAGGTGTTGCTGAATGCTCATTCTTATTGAGTTGACAATTGCCACATTGCTGAACAAAGTTATGAACAGCTTCTTTCATCGAAGGCCAGTAAAAGTACCTTTTTACCCTTTGGTAGGTAGCTGTAATACCAGAATGCCCTCCCAATGAAGAACCATGCATTTCCTTCAATAATTTCTGCCTCCATCCTTCACTTGAACCAACACATATTTTACCTTTATACCTCAAAATTCCCTGATACTCAGTGACATGTGGTGTGTTACTGGCATCACTTTTCTCCTTTAACTTCAGCTTCAGCTTTCGTATCCACTCATCACCAACATAACTTGCTTTAATGTCTTGTACCCAACTTGGAATTAACTCACTTAATATGCTCAATTCTGGTACTGTCAGCCCTCCCTCACCATCTTGCACCTCTTTTCTAGACAAAGCGTCTGCCACTTTATTCTCCACACCTTTTTTATACTCAATTTTATAATTCAACCCCAGCAATTTGCTCAGCCCCTTATGCTGCATTGGTGTGTTAACTCTTTGCTCCAACAGGTATTTGAGACTAATTTGATCGGTTTTAATGGTAAACTCATTGCCCAAGAGATAATGTCTCCACCTTTGGACTGCTGTGAACAAAGCCAAGAGTTCCTTCTCATATGTGGATAGTGCTTGGTTCTTCACCCCCAGTTTTTTGCTAAAGAAAGCTATTGGTCTTTTGCACTGCATCAGGACAGCTCCTATGCCATCTTGACTGGCATCAGTTTCTACCACAAAAGGTTGATTGAAATCAGGAAGTTTGAGTACTGGGGCTTGCACCATTGCTTGCTTCAAATGATCAAATGCTTGTTGAGCTGATTGGTCCCACCTAAAAGCATCCTTCTTCAAAAGATTAGTCAAAGGTTTAGAAATAATACCATACCCTTGTATAAACTTCCTATAGTAACCAGTAAGACCAAGGAACCCTCTCAACCCCTTAATATTTTTTGGAATTGGCCAATCCACCATACACTCAATTTTTTTAGGATCTGTTGCAACCCCCTCCCTTGAAATAATGTGACCAAGGTATTCTATTTTGTGGACTCCAAACTCACATTTTGATCTTTTCACAAACAACTGCTGATTTTTTAGAGTTTGCAACACTGTTTTGAGATGTAATAAATGACTCTCCAAGTCCCTACTATAAACCAAGATATCATCAAAGAATACCAACACAAATTTCCTCAAAAAAGGCTTAAAAATGCTATTCATCAAGGCCTGAAAGGTAGCAGGTGCATTTGTCAACCCAAAGGGCATAACTGTAAATTCATACAAGCCCTCATGGGTCTGAAAAGCTGTCTTATGAATATCCCCCTCATCCATTCTTATTTGATGGTACCCAGCCCTCAAATCTAGTTTAGAGAAGTAGTGAGCTCCACACAACTCATCCAACAAATCCTCAATGATGGGAATTGGGAATTTGTTCTTAACTGTTCCCTCATTCAATCTCCTATAATCTACACACATCCTCTATGATTCATCTTTTTTCTTGACTAATAGCACAGGTGAAGAGTATGGGCTGTCACTAGGTTGTATGAAGGATTTTTGTAACAATTCCTGCACTAACTTCTCTACTTCTGTTTTTTGGTGGTGTGACATTCTATAAGGTCTCAAATTCACCGGTTTGGCATCAGGTAATAAGTGAATTTTATGGTCAACTGGCCTTTTTGGTGGTAGCTGTTTTGGTTCTTCAAACACTACTTGGAACCCCTCCAATACCTCCTTCAATTTCGGTTCAGATTCATCTATTCCCTCATCATTAACTTCCTCCACTTTGTACAAGTGTGCCAAATAAACTTGGTTTCCATTCTTGTTCTCTTTCTCCACATTAATAAGACCCTCACAGACCTTTATCTCTGTCTCCTTCTTCTCATTCAACAATTTCACCTCCTTGCCTTCGTATTCTACCAAGAACACCCCCTTCATGAGATTCATTCTAATATCCCCCAAGCTAGCTATCCAATCAACCCCAAGAATCAAGTCATAACCCTGAACTTCTAAAATCCTGAAATCAGCACAAAATGGATGCCCCTGAATGCCAAAGTAGACATTCTTACAGAAGTTACTAGTAGCCAATTTTTCTCCACTCGCACTTCTCACTAGTAAGGTTGTTGTGGGTGTCGTAGGCAACTTCAGCTCTTTGACTATGAGAGGATGTATGAAGGAATGGGTAGCTCCAGTGTCAACCAGTAACAGTATAGAAAGTCCACCAATATGCCCTTTGTATTTTGGCGTTTTACAATTCCCTGTACCATTACCCACACTCAGAGTGACAATTTCCTCTTCTTCCACAACTTCACTGTTTGAATACTTCACCATCTGGCCACATTCATCTACCTCTCTTTCCTCCAATTCCTCTTCATCTTCTCCTTCAAGAGCATGCAGACCTTTACTACATCTGTGTCCTTGTCCCCACTTCTCATTACACCTAAAACAAAGGCCCATTGCCCGTTTTTGATCCAAGGTCAAATTGGTCAGGTTTTTATGAGGAGGTTTGTATATTTGTGAGTTTTGGGGTGAACTGTCATTATTCTTTCTATTGGTTCCTTCAAGTTGTTTCACAGGTTTGAAATGTGGATTGTAAGGTGGTTTATAGCTTGATTGCCCTTGAGATTTCAGGAATAACGGTTTCCTGTCAGTAGGTCCCACAACTTCCTCCAACTCCAAAGCCAAATTAAAGGCTTCACTTAATGTTTGAGGTTTGAACAAGTTCATGGAGTTTTGGATTTCCTCTCTCAATCCACAAATAAAACTCCAAACAAAGAAATACTCCTGTGTTATGCCTATTTCCACCAATAATCTTGATTTTGCCCTTTGGAACTCTCGAATGTAATCATCAACAGTACCTGTCTGATGCACTCTTTTAAACTGAACTACAGGGTTAAGGTGACTTCTCCTTTTAAAACGCTCAAAAAGTGCATTTACCATTGCTGGCCAGGTCGGATTTGGGTGCTCAACCCGATAACAGCTATACCATTCTTCTGCATCACCAACAAAGTTCATGGTAGCCATGCCCACCTTATACATTTCAGCTGTCTGATAGTAGTTGAAGTAGAAGTTACTGCGTTCTAACCACTCACTAGCTTTACTCCCATCAAAAACCGGTAATTCTACACGTGGCATGAATCCCCGTTGTTGTAATTGTTGGTCATGGTACTGGTTACCTCTACCAGCATTGTTCATCGCATCACCATCTATCTCAATGTTTGGATCTGGTCTTTCACCCTCTCTTCCTCGGGCTGCCCAATCAGCACGATAGCCCGTACTACTGTTTTGGCCAGTATCACCCCGCTTTTCCAACACTGCTGCCTTGATCATCATGGTAAACTCAGTAAATGCATTTCTCAGTTCAGACATCTGATTCGCCTGTTCTCGGAACTGAGTTTGGATCTGATCGTCACGAGTCTGTTGAGAGGATTGAGAATCTCGAGCTAGTTGAGTGATTCGATCGTTGATCGCAACTAGATCCAGAGAAACATCATCGTTCGTCTCATTGAGTCTTTGTTTTGGCGGCATTTCTTCTCACTGCAACACTTCCCAGATGCGACCGAGAGGCTCTGATACCACTTGCAACGATCCTAGATCGTTGAGATAGAGTAGAGAAAGAATAGAAATAGAATAGAGCAAATCAACAAAGAAGAACAGCTAATTTTGATTAATTTCTTAGAAAAGGGAAAATTCTGACAAGCAAAGCCAGGTCGAATGCAAAACAGCAAATCGCCTATTTCATTACTAAAAAACATAAACCCATTCACAAAATCAGTTCGCCTTATATAGGCGATGTAATTCGTAAGAAAAAGTAAATAAAACGAATACAGAAAATTCTAGATTTATTCCTTTAGCGCCAAATCAGCGTGAAGCGCTGATGAGCCTACCCAACTCCTAACCGCTTCCTGGCAATGTCAGCAATTCGGTTCAATAGCTACTTCTCCAGTTGCTTCTCCTGTTCCTCTCCATTCTCAATTACTTGTCCCCCCTTGTCAGAGGAACGAAATCTTATCGTGCCCGCTTCTCCTTGAGTAACGAAGGGACCACCTACAGTGACCTCTTCCCAAAAACAAAACTGACCTGTTCCTTTGCCCAGCTGACCAGCCCCTCTTCCTTCCTCATTTAAATCTCCTTTAACAACGGCTATCCCCAAATTAGACTCATCGCGTTGCATAATCGGTGCTAGACATCCCTGTTCCGAAGCTCAGCCCGACCTCTAGCGTCACAGCCCTCCTCAGCACCACCTCTCTCTCTCTCTCTCTCGAGATCGATCGATCGATTGCTCACTCTAGCTCCAAGCTCAAGGCAGCGCGCACTTCTACTAATCCCAGCATACCACTGTTGCACACCAGAGCCACCTTTGCTCCGCCACCACCACCCTCTCCTTCTTGCCTCCAGAGCTCCGCCGCCTGACAGAAGGGTTGAGTTGAATCGGATCCAAACAAAAAACAATAAAAGGAACGAATCAAACATCTGATTATCGGTTCGGATCGAATCTGTTTTCGGGTACGAGTTTTCAACGGGTTTTCACTTGAATCCGTTTTCTCACTTATTTTTTTTTTATCTTGGAGGTACTAGGGGCTACGTGTCTCTAATTCAAAAACTGGAGTCACGACTTTCAATTTGTTTTTTTTGCTAAAAATTTGCTGGGCCTTCTTTGTGGATTGGATCTGTTTGGATTTCAGAAGCAAATTACGGATTATGGATCCTATTTTCTACCGAGCTTTTACAAAACTACTGGGCTGAGGTTGAAAGCCACTGAAGAATTTCATTCCTCTTTATTTTACTACCCTACCGATCCGAACCCGCCTAAGAAATAAACTAAGTACATGATTCTAGAATTGATATCAGCCCCCCCCCCACACGTACCTCCACATCAAATTCCTCTACAATTTCTCAAATAAAATTACCGAGCCAAACCAATGCCGGACTTTTTTTTATCTTTTATTATTCTCTATTTTCAAAATGCTTCTAAAAAAAGAGACAAGAGAGCTAACAAGTCTCTTGAAACCATGTACTTGTTCCAAAGCCACGAGCTATTGAATTTTTTTCCTTTCCTTTTAATTTTATTTTTTAAAAGGACTCAAATAAGGCTCTTGAGTACATGGAAGCATTCTTGAGCCAAAAGAGCTCATCCCTTTCTCTATCTTCTCTTCTACCTTCAAGGAGACCCGAATGACTATTCAAATCGCAAGAACGGCATTGAGATATTGGCATCGACCTTTTTCATTTTGGAGCAAGCTCAACATTGCTACCGCGCACTATGTTTCGCTTGAGGGGTCGCAATAGAGGATCAAATATATTGTATTGGAGATATTAGTGGGTGTAGACTGTAGGAGTTTATTAATAATGTAGCGGTGGTAAGTAGGAGATGCTTAAGTGGTGTTGTTTAGTATTAATCGTAGTTAAGTTTATAAATGGATGTCATGTCAATGTAATCAAATATACAAGATTAATACAAATTTTCTCTTTTATAAAATCCTTTAGTATCTCCTACTTGGGGACCGACATCCTCAAAGGCCTTGAAGATTTAGAGACAACTCTCCTGCCTCAATTCCAGCTCACCATCCAAGCAGCACAACACCGCCCCCCTGACGTCATCGCGCCGCTCGCCATGTGGTTGGCCCGTCTGAAGAATGCTTACTATGATGCTGAAGGAATCCTCCACGAGCTCGAGTATAAGCGCCTCAAACGCAGGGCCAAAGGACATGACAAGAAGTTGTTGGTACGTCTCTCCTCTAAACCTATTATCAAACCTCTTGCAAAGTTCATGGGCAAGGTGCGCCTCTCCTCTAAACCTATTATCAAACCCCTTGCAAAGTTTGCTAGTGGGGTGGTCAGAAAGGCTTCTTCTATGTTGTCTCCTCAAAAGAGAAAGTTGTTAGATCGGCTGGACAAACTCAGGGAAGTTGCAGAAGAAGTCTCGACATTCCGTGAGTTATTGGGCATACAAAACATCAAAAGCATACAAAATGTTGATAACAACCCTTTTGTCACCTCCTCCTTACTTGGGAATGCTGACAAAATTTTCGGTCGTGATGGAGATCGTGACGAGATAATTGAGTTTTTGTTGGATAGGCGAGGCAGTAGTTCGAGAAAGTGTTACTCGGTTGTTGCGGTAACTGGCATGGGAGGTGTTGGTAAGACTACGCTTACACAGTACGTTTATAACCATGAAAAGGTAAAGCAACATTTTGCTATTAGAATGTGGCTTTGCTTATCTCAAAACTTTGATATCAACAAGGTAACAAAGGAGATGATTGAGTGTTCCTCGGGAAAGAAATGCCCCAATATAAGCAATTTAAGTGAACTCCAAAACAAGCTCATAGAAACATTACCTGAATCTGACAACATCATAATCGTACTAGATGATGTTTGGTATGATAATAATGATGGAGCCATGAGAGAGAACCAATGGGAGAACCTCTTAAAACCATTTGATTCTCGAGGAGGAACATGTAAAATTGTGGTAACTAGTCGCTCATCATGGTT